>JAJLZY010000057.1:0-21925 GCA_030564885.1 Metschnikowia kofuensis (nom. inval.)
TGACCAGTTGACACTACCATACACAGCGGCTAGTGTAAGGAGGAAGGTTTAGGGCCCGGGAGGGCTGGAGACCTTCATTACTCAGTACATTATCCAGATTCATTACAGGTTTTTTTATTCTATAGATATATAGTTTTTTGGGTCGCCTAAAAACGGCTTCCTGTAATGCATATTGTTTCTTTAAAAAAAAAAAAAAAAAGTCCAGGTGACCCGAGTTCGACACTAGGTACGTTTCTTGAGAGCTGGTTATAGGTTTTTATATAATTTCGTTATAGTTTAAGTCCTTTCATCAGATGAATCAGACAAAAAAAAAAAATCAGACTAGTCCTTTAATCAGATGAATCAGACACAACAAAAATAGGTCCTTTATGATCCAGACAGAAAAAATTAGAAGCATAAAGACACGACGGTTGTGTATTCGGCCGTGAGTCACAGTGTAGATCAGTTGTCAATTTTTCCCGATAGCACGAGTCGGTGTTAAGATATCTTAAACCTTTTTTTCTTTGAAGGTTCTGGTGAAAGTTGAGGTCTCGAGCCCCACCAATAATACCTTAAAATACTATTTTTTTTTTTTCCTTTTTGAATACAGAAGGATGATTCTATGAGAGAAACTCCGAGAGCTTGAAAGGTATTATCGCCTGAAGCTTTGTTGTTTCTTAGGCATATGAGCGCTAACCTTTATTACTCATGAACAATTGCGCAAAGATAAGTAATACGTAGCCACAGCTCATCGGAGCTTTCATTGTGAAATTAGAATTCAGAGACGCTGCTTTTTTCATCGTGGATCCAAGGCAGACATCCTCGATTCACATCTCTTAAAGCAGCCAAATTGGTTTCGGTCTGGTGAAACCAATGCGTGGAAGACGCGCAGAAGAAATGTATCGCATGATGAAAGCATATCATGATTGCCATACGTATTGTGATGTCGCCTTGGGCGGACTGCCAAAAAGCCGGACACCAGACCCAGTAACTGCTCAATTTGTGTTAAATACACAACCTGCTTGCATCTATTCGCGTCAACGTCAAATTTTGCAACACCTAAATTAGTAAGAAACTTCCAGAAGACTGTTTCTGCGTGATACCGTGTCTTACTAAATAAAACCCGAGTATAGTGTCCGGCATCGTAGCAGTCCGCTTCAGTCAACTCCGACGTAATATGTAATGACGACATGAGCAAATCTGATTCGGACAATAGGAGGTTTGTAGTAGGCGTTGAGAGATATCCAGGCAATTATCTGATGGCTTACAAAATCACGAAGCCGCTGATAGCGGCCGAATGATTCATGAGTGCGCTACAAGACATCAACGGCAACCCCACAGCTTCGACCAGCTAATAGAACTTAATTTAGCACAAAATTTAGGAAGCCTCACGCTTCTCATTTTCACTCTTTTGACAAATTGGTCTGTCTCAAGAATGTGTGATGCTGGTACACGTGGTCATCAGTTTCGTTCCTGAGATTCTCCCAGCTCTCTGGCATTTATGACAATTTTCGCTTTTTAAAAGAAACCTATGTTTTGAAGTACCGCGGGCTGTAACCGGCAGACTAAAAGTATGTAATCTACATGTAGATCCTTCAAACACTCCCAAATACCCACCAGGCTCCTTATCGTAACAAATCCGGCGCCTCCACAACATTAGTATGGGCCTAGATACCCTTTACTCAGGGCGTACCCACTTTCTTTCAATAATAATTTCGTATTTGTGACAATTTTTTTTTTTTTTTCAAAGAAGCATCATGTTATAGGTGTCCCTCTGCCGCGGTGTGTTTACTCTTTGTAGCAGCTCAATATGAAAATAAGCTCCGCTTGTTGTTTATGAGGTTTGCAATGATGTTATTCAAGACTCAATTTGATTAACAATTGGCATTGAAAAGATGAATTGGAATTACCTGATTGCGTTTGAATATTTTTTTTTAGTCGTACACCTGAAAGAATTTTTAAAAATCGTGAGAAAATAATGACAAAAGCCTGATAATTGCAACACAGTTCCCAATTCAAAGGGAGGAAAATGAGACATAAAACGAAAAAAGAAAAAAGAAAAAACAACAAGACTTGAGTTAACAAGAAATCAAGAAATCGGTTGCAACGATCTATTCCATTCCTCCCCGAATTTTCGTATTTTGTCAAAGAGAAAAGGTATTTTTATAACAGTGTTTTTTTTTTCTAAAAAAAGATGGCTTCACAGATCGCGCTCCGCATCTGAACCATTTAACAGGCTACACACATGTTTCAACAATTCATAGCACAAAGACGATTTGGTATATGTCTGAGAGCGAGATATAGAGTGGCAATTGTAGGAGCAGGACCCGCAGGATTTTACACCGCTCACCACTTACTTCACAAGTCGAAACACATCCCTTTATCTATAGACTTCTTCGACAGACTCCCCGCTCCATATGGGCTCAGCAGGTATGGCGTGGCTCCAGATCACCCCGAAGTCAAAAATTGCGAGGATTATATGAAAAATCTTTGGAGAGACTTTCCGGGGAAGGTAAGATTCTTCGGGAATGTGAATGTGGGCAAGGATCTTTCGTTGGCTCAACTTGAGTCCCATTATAACTCAATCGTTCTTTCCTATGGTTGCACTGCGTCTGACAACACATTGAAAATCCCTGGCTCTGAAGACCCTCGGGTCATTTCTGCTAGACAATTCGTTAATTGGTATAATGGGCATCCTGACTCGAAGAAAGGCACGCCCTTTAGACCGCCGCTTGATGAGGCGAAAACCGTTACCATAATAGGGAATGGCAATGTCGCCATTGATGTTGCGCGTGTGCTTTTGGCAGATCCACAAAGTCACTGGTACCCTACTGATATAACCTCCGAAGCAGTTGAAATACTTTCAAAAAGCAAGGTCAAAAGGGTCCATATTGTGGCTCGAAGAGGGGTTTTGGAGTCCGCGTTCACAAACAAAGAAATTCGAGAACTTTTGGAGATGTCAAAAAACCTGAAAATCAAGTTTTTACCTTTGCCGGAGGATATGTTAGCGCCTCTTAGGGATAGAGCCAAATCGCTCAATAGAGTGGAGAAACGAAAAGTTTCCATACTCGACAAGGGATCAACTCAGGTCGAAGTGGAGGACTATTCATCAAAGATTTGGAGTTTGGATTTTTTATTAAGCCCTAAAAGATTCAACAGTAAGGAATCAATTCTCAGAAGCACAACTTTTGAAGTAAACGAGCTTCATGAAGATTCCTTGACGAAAAGAGTGACGGTAACTGAAACAGGAGAAGAGGTCACTATTGAAAACGACTTAGTCATCTTATCCATTGGTTACAAGGGCCAAAAACTCAATGGGTTTGAATCAGCTCAGTTGAAATTTTCACAAAAAGAGAATCGTATTGCAAACAATGAAGGCCGCATTCTTAGGCTTGGTGCTTCTGAGTCTGGAAAAGAGGATCAGATAACCTACAAGAAGGGTTGGTACGCGTCTGGATGGATCAAAAATGGGCCTAAGGGTGTTATAGCGACCACCATGGTGGACTCGTTTGATACGGCTGAGAAGATCCTAGAGGATCTTTCAAACGACATTTACATCGGTGTCCCAGAAGGGAACGACATCTCAGAGAGTCTTCACTCGTCTTTCGTAAGCTGGGACGGTTGGAAGGCCATAGATGCACGAGAATTAGAGGAAGGAAAGCTTGCAGGAAAAAGCCGAGAAAAAATTCAGACCGCTTCTGAGATGATTCGTGTATCACGCAACGAAAGTTAAATACAATGCGACACCGGCAAAAAATAGTTGGCATGATCCAACCTGCGAAAATTGGGAAGAACCTCTAGATAATTGCGGTGCTCATCCTCGAGATAACTCTTACCTCGCCGATCTATGGTTTGAGGCGTTTGATGAACGCCCTCTCCTGCCAAAAAGTATTCGTATCCGCTATGTTTGAAATACTTTGTGGGTGGAAGGTATGGAACGACATCGTGAAGATGTATCATCCTAATCAAAGCTGTGCTTATACCATCAAAAGACTTCTCTTTATCGATTATGGATACGACTTTGTCAGTCTCGAACAAATCATCGACAAATCTTGCAAAATTTTTCTCACCAATTTTAGGACCTGCCAAAGTCACAACCAAAACATCGAGGCCCATGAGTCTGATCTCTATCCCTGCGAAAATTGCAAGCGCCGCCCCCAAAGAATGACCTGTCACAACTAGACGGTAATTTGGCAAATTTTGTTTGATTTTTAAAAGCTCCTTGAGTACAATGCCTCCATTGAGTTTGAGAAATGAGTTAATACCTTTGTGTACCTTGCAGTTATTACACTTTCGGTTGTCAATCGGAGTGAAATCGTCACTTGTGACCACCAATGGTTGGTACGACACGGGCATGATACTTAAATTGTTGAGCCAATCCTGGTAAGTAGAGGTTCCCATAAATGCCAAGTAGATGCTTTTGCTTGGTTTGTCGATAGCGATGATACTCGATCCAACTTCAAAAAGCCCCTTAAACTCGAATGCTTTGGTAATATGCAAATTTCTCGTTTCTGAATGAAAGCATGCCTTACTTGGGCATTTTGGCCCTTGAGTGCCTACTGTCCCCTCCTCTAAACCCTTTTCTAGGCAATAAGCCACCGAAGCAAGGTGTGCGTACTTTTGCAATTCGTCAAAGTCTTTGGGGACGGAGTTGGGAGGCAAAGAGCCCGCACAGTTTTCTCCATCAGCGCTACAACGCACAATCCCGAGGAAAGTTCCGATAGCTATCAGCCATAGAATAATAAACATAGGTGAGAAAATAGACAGATGCATGCGAAACCAGGTGTTCGGTAATATTTGGCGTGATGCTGCTGAGACACTTCTTGCGACAATTTCGTTTTGTACCCAGGCGAGAAATTGCAAAAAGTGAGTCAAAAACTAGGATTCCTGAGTAGTATACATTATTTCCAGCTATTTACATGAACATTTTTTCCTTTCCCAGTCAATCAAATTTGCTCTGCTGACAATACCTAATGCGAGCAGTTACACCTTTCTGACAAAAGCCGGCGCATTCAGGCAGAGTAAGGTCGATTAAGGCCTAATGTAGTCCAACTCATCTCTTATGGAAGCAAGATCTTATTTCCTGTCACCGGACTTAATCTCTTCCGCAAAAGGCTGATCCTCTCTGGCTTGATCCAACATGGGCTTGATCTTGTGGCTAGCTAAGGCTGTGTTCACGCAAGTGATATAATCATCCCAGAGCTCCGTACACTCGTTGTTTAGAGACTTGCCTTGCAAAAACTTCTCAGTGTACCACTTGTTGAAACAGTCATCATACTTCACTTTTGCGTCGGTACACTCGGGAGCAAAAGACTGCGACATAACGTTTCCCATAGTGAAGACTCAGGATAGCACCCATGTGATACACTCTCTGAGTTATCAGTGGTGCGCTCGGAGGCGTTGCCAAAAAATGTCCTGTGTCGAGCTAGTGCGAGATGTTTCACGAGGGCCCTGTGAGTCCAGTCTTCTTTAGCGGAACGCGCGCGTCTCGAAAGTTACTACGAAATCACAACATTACAAGGTGCACCAAACGGGCTGGTTTTGACATTGCCAACAGTGTCACGAGCATCTAGAGATTAATAAAAGTCCTGAGAACTATGTCGCCCAGGCGAAAATCTGTCATCAATCTCAATAAAGTTTCCCGCCAAGACCTAGATCGGGATGACTCTGCTGCGCTCACTTTGGAGAAAGTGGAGCAAGAGACCACACTCATTCTTCAGGAGATCGATGACAATCTCTCACGTGCCAACGCAGTCATTAGTGAAAAAATGTTTCCAGTGCTAAAGAAGTATGCATCCGCGTCAAGTAAAGTTTGGGAGAATGTGGGGTTTTGGAAGCACTTCATGGAAGAGGCAGCCGATGTAGAAGTTAAGACTTCGGATGACGTTCTTGACAATAAAGCTGACTCTGAGAAACCATCGCCATCAGAGGACTTACACTCTAAACACAAACCATGTTTGCAAGAGCAAGCCAAGACTGGTCTGGATGATAGCTCAAGCTCGCTTGCGCAGCTTCAAGCTTCCACTCCTCAGCAGCCTCGAATTCGGCTTCTGCTCTCATCGACGCACCCAGAAGTAACACCTGGGACTTTTCTGCGTGAGCAATCTTTAAAAAATAGACGCGATGTCAGCTCCCCAAGCAAGAGCACGCCTTTGAGGGGTCAGTCAGATACATTGGCACGTAGGCTGTCTCTAATATTGAAGCACTTGAACTCATCTCCGACCCTTCCTGCAACTCCCATCTTGAGCGAAATGGGCCGAATCAATACGGGTAGCAGCTCTAGTGCCGTTAAAGCATTCCATGGGGATGAGAAATCGCCCTCCAGTGATTCTGAAGACTCGGACCTACTAAGACTCCTGCCAGTATTGCTTCTGTCTGTCACACATACCCCTGTGAGAGCAAGCCCAAAAAGGTACGCGGAGAAAAAACGAAGAGCTTCTCCAAACACCCCGATGATGGGGTCTTCAGCCTCCAAGCGCCGGTCGAGCCAAAGCTCTCGGGCTCCATCAGCTCAAAGAGGAAAAATTGCATCTAACGAAATAGTCGTGGACTTCCATGAGAGACCTTCACCTGGTTCCTTGGCCACTCATCAAGTTCCAGATGAAAGCGACGAGATTGCAGTGCCCCAGTTGCTCTCGTTACAGAAAACGAAAAATGCGATTGGTGAAGTCGACATCGAGTCAAGGGCCGAGAGAGGAAGAAGATCTTCACCCGATGATAACGAAAATGTGTTTTTGGATCACAGCCGCGTGAGCCGGGGTAACTCGACAATATATCACACCTTGGGCCACGAAATTAACGAAGAGCAAGATAACATTATGGAGTCCAATTCAAAATCCATGTCACAAATTTTCGAAAAAGTCTTTCTGAATGAATCACGAAATTTACTCCCAAAATACTCAAATAGAGCCACAAATCCCACGGGCTCACCAGAAAATGACCCACAATTATTAGGAAGCTTGAAGACATTCATGTCTGCCGAAAAAGCCAATTCAGCAGAAACAAATGATAGACAATCGTCCGCTGTTGAAAACAACGAGTTACCTCACGACTTGCCTCTCGTCACGAATCTTCTTGATGATACTGCTGATAGTTCCGATATGGATTCTTTTGTGAGGAACAAGTTGAAATCACTCACAAGTACTTGGAGGAAATAGCTGGTCTGTTTCAATAAACGGTGAAAGCGTGATTAAATCATGTCAATCTAGAGACATTTCAAGAATTCCTGAACTGGATACATGTAAATCGTGAGGCATACTGATGCATATGAAACAGTTCGATATAATGATGATATGCCTCTGATCATGCGTGCAAGTGTTATATCGATACCCAGAAATGCATAATTCCATACTGTTGCTATCATTGATAATTTTTGTCTTCAATCTACTGCTTTTACCTGACCGACGAAACTGGTATATGTCTCTCCGGTAGGCTCTTAGCTTGTAAAAGTTCATCCTAGCTATATTTCGTGGTGCTGATCTGTGCAATTTATAATAGTAAAAATTGACGTCCGACTTAGAACTCCGAGCTCATATGAGACGAATCGTTCTCAGCGCAAAAAGATGGATATTAGAGAAGCGACAACATTGCTTTGAAGAATATATCATATTATAAAGTGTCACTGGGAGGATGAAAGATCTCATCCTCAATTTAAAATTGTAAAGCTAAAAACTATAGGAGACCGCAATACTGGCTCAGGTGAGAAAGTGCGAGCATCAACACAAGAAATTCCCTAAAGAGGATGCGACCCCCCTCGTGGAGACTTCAGTCCATAATTCATGTCAGTCACTCAAATAAAATGAACTAAGTGTCAACGTCTCATTGTGCATACAATCCTAGTGTCAGTGACTACAGTTTATTTGACAGGACGGAATAATGGTTTTAACCTTTGTCAAAATTTCAAACTAATAAAGCTCTGCTCTTTATTTTTTTTCAAATTATTCCAGTTCGAACACTTTGTCCTCACAACTCGAAAGAATTTTATATATCCTCAGGAAGAAGTCCTTACATTACTTGTAGGAATATAATGATCGAGGGATCAAATCACAACAAATCTCTAAGAACTTTCCAAAGTAGGTAGCGGGGCACCTTCTCTCGTTACTTGATTCACTGGATAAGACCCAAGTCTCTAAGACAGCTTGAAATACATTTAAGCGTATCATAAACACATAAATATCTTAAAAGAAACAAATCATGTCACATTGAAAACTACGTATACTGTAAAAGCTCATGAGGCGTTGGTGAATTCACCGAGCTAATGGACTCTCCGACTCTCCCAAGCTTCGAAGTTTATTCCTAATATTACTCGTTTTGTGCATAAAGAATAATTAGCCATTGTCTTATTATGCGCCAACGCTGCTTTGATTGTCTATATGTGAGAGTTTTATCGGAAAACGCCTAATTATCTCTTGGCGTCAAGAAATGTAGACTCGGTGGGCCTAGTTAACGTATTAATGTTGTTCATCAGTGTCTGTGATTGATGTCAACTTTGATTACAAATTCACGTAAATTCAAAGGCCAAAAATTAATCAAATATTTTTGTTTCTCTACACTCTATATAGAGATGCTGCAACATTTGCGAGATATAGATCACCCACTTTTTTAGCTAGTTTTTTCTTCAATTCTATTTTTTGGTCTGATTCATCTGATTTAATCTTAAACTTAAACTATAACGAAATTATATAAAAGCCTCCAACCAGCTCCCAAGACACGTACCTAGTGTCGAACTCGGGTCGCCTCACGCCGTCACCACGGCAAAAGCAACCCCTCTTGGCACGCCCTTGTTAAAACGTAGAAAATTTGTCATCGACCCGCTGGGTGCGTCTCGCCCAAAAGCCGCTTCAAATATCGCGATTCAAGGCGTGCTAAGGAAGCCGCATCCTTTGATTCCCCCATTCTACGAGTGTAGATTTTGTAGACGGTGGAAATAAACCAATTCAAATTTTTCAAGTTGTCTTGAGACGTGTTAGTTGGCGCCAACATTTCTCTGAGATTCATGGGGTTGGCAAAGTCAAGCTTCTGCCACCAGTATTTGGCGGTCTCGCACGAGTTGTAAACGTGAAGTAGGAAGTCGTGTCCGATGATTCCTGTGATACCAATTGTTTGAGTACACAAATGGCACCGGAAAGTTGTTGCCGTCTTCGGAAGCTGTGGCCGAGGCACGTATGAACCGAAGTTGAAGTGGTGTAGTATGAATTTTGGTGTATATGCATTGAATATGCTCAGAGAATGAAGTGATAACAAGTTTAAGGCTTTTAGTTGAAAAAGGTTTGCCTCTAGCGACTTCTGAACAAAATTTTTTTCACTTTTAGTTAACTGTATATGAACATTAAGCAGAAATGTTATAGAAAAAAAATCCGTGATAGTTTAGTGGTTAGAATCCCCGCTTGTCGCGCGGGGGACCAGGGTTCAATTCCCTGTCGGGGAGCTTTTTTGCAATAGTCGTCTCCATAACCTAACAGGTCTCCAAACAATCTTGCTACATATTTTTTCTTTTTATCAAAGGAAACATTCACAAGAGTAAAAGTGCCTATCTCACCATTATGGTGGCGGAGCTGGCTAAATATTTTACAGAATTACGTTATATTTTAGTCCTTCAATCAGGTTGCTCTGACAAAAAAAAAAAAAAATTCCCTTATAGTTTGAGTTCTTCAATTGGAAGAGTCACACAGAAAAGACAGTTTCAGTCTCTCCGAATAACAAAAAAAAGTGCCTGTCTCATCTGGGACGAACCGTGGAGGATTCTAAGGTGCAAGCAAAAAGTGCATTACAGCAGCATGCGCATGCAGCAGGGTGCCTGAAAATTCGCGTTTCTATCTGCATACAAACAATGCTACCTATTGTGGATTTCGCAGCCAGCCACGCACGGCTATGATTCGACTTTTTCTTAAAGATGCGATTTGGAAAGGGGTTGACCAGTCCACTGCCTTCATCGAGTGTCCTTACCATCAAATATTCTCAATTTCTGAACCTGAATTGCCAAATTGCACTCTGGAGGACCTCCCAGAGTCAAGAATTCGATCGAGAAAGAAAAGCATGGTGACAGGCCGTTCGATGGAGCCACGCAATTCTGGCCTGCTGGTCTCATCTCGAACACCATTTATCCGAGAGACCCTACCAGTGCATATGAAGCAGACAACAGCCAAGAGACCAAATCACCTTGAAACCCCCTCGGGTCGGGATGCGACCAAGCGCGGCACAAGAGGAACACATAAGAACAATATTCTGGAGCGCAAAAGACCACCGTCCGGGCTTTTCGATATCATTTACGATCAGACCCCCACAAAACCCCCGATGCCGACTGCGATCACTTCTAGACACTTGCGCTCGCCAAGCTACATGGAGATTGAAAGAGCAATCTTGAGCGGTCATGCCTGCGGGGGCGATAGAAGTTCTCCCCACGCACCTACAGTGACGATGATCGATGAGAAAAATCTACGAAGAACAGGGTCGGTTGTTTCGCATGATGCTGGGCTCAGAAACAGAAACACGATCAAACGTCGTAACAAGATGAAAAGGCGTGAGATTCGTGAGAATAATAGCACGCTGGTGTCACTGGTGGTTTCTGCTGATCCAAAATTGCGTGATTCAAAGCACGGCGAACGGCAAAGATCACGGGGATTTTCCCTTTTTCCAGTAAGAAGAAGAACTTCTTTCAAGTTCTATCCAGCGAGAAAAGCAGAGAACAAGACGAGATTTGCTCATCAGAACGACGTCGATGAGTACTTTTTCTTAAATAATATCACGTCCTTGATGAAAGACATTCTTCCCAGCAGGATGGCTATCTATGACTTCAAAGGTATTCAAAGAATCAATCCTCCTCTCACCTCGCGTCAGGCAGACTTTTCAATTTCAAATGAAGCTCAATTCACCGAATTTGAGCCTAGGGCTGGGGCCTCGGCGACATCAAGAGTCGTATTCGAGGATTCCAGCTCCTACAAGATACCAAACGGGTCCGACTTTGTGTTTCAAGAAAGAAACACAGAGTTTGAAAATTCCGACCACTTCAAACGAAGGTCTTTTCTCGAGACTGTCTATAGCAACTACCGAAGGATATCTTTTGCAGGCAAAAGACCTCTTCCCCTACGAATGAAAACAGTTCTTCCCCTAGAATGTGAAATGATGACAAAGACAGAACAAGAAGCACTAGATATTCAGATACTCTTGGAGGTTTTGCTTCGTAGGACAGTTGCTGCAAAAATTAAGTTCAGGTTAGACAAGCAATCTCGCAGGCAAGCAGTTTCTCAAGCCTCCTTGAAATCCTCATCCTCAACTTCATCGTCCGACTTTACATCTCTAGACCCCAAATCGCGAAGAACTAATCGAACAGCTGCAAATTTGTCAAAAAGAAAAAGAAATGATTACAGAGATCAGGGAAGCATCTCTTTGAAATCCGACCAACTGAGAATCGACAGAATTTCATCGTCTTTCTCGGAGGCTTTACCATCCCCGCAAATATCTCTTGCATCCAACAATTTCGATTTCCGTTCCCAAGACCCTCTTCTTCCTCGGAACCAAAGTAAAGAACGTGCCCGGAGTACTCATGGAAGTCCTAAAAATTTTACCAGCACTAGCAGGGGGGCTAACTCTGTTGGAAGGGCCGATTCTCGCATGAAACTTCCATTCGCGGAACACGAAACATTGTCTCGAAATTTTAACCACGCGATCAATCCTGAACGCTTTTTGAATACTAGATTCTCGTCATGGGAAGGTCAAGTACATGAAGGCAATTTTGAAAGAGAGAGCGGTGAGTCTGCTGGGGTAATGCGGTCGTTGGGAAATGTTGATCTAGCTTTCTTGAAGCCGATGAATAGGTCTCATGAAACTTTATCGTCCGCAAGCTTCACGAACTTCGAGTTGTATCGAAGAGAAGGTGCAAACGAGCGTTCAGTATATACTGAAAGAGCTCACAGTTTTTCAAGATCATCGTCTGCCTCAGGTAGACACATTCGAACATCAAAATCAACAGCGAACACTTCATTGTTCCGTGAGTCAAAAACTCCCCTATTCAGAAGTGCTGCCACAAGAGACGATGATTCGGATGCAAGTATATCCAAGTACATTCTCAAGGTCGACTACGTGACGTCCCAGGATTCAATCAAATTGGAAAATATTGATTTCTTGGGAAGTAAAGTTCTAACCAGTTCATAAATTTGGTCTTTGTATATCTTTCTGTATTACGATAAAAAAAAATAACCACTTAAACTGCTACTTCATGCAATATCCATTTTCGAAGAATCAAAATTCTTAATTTGAATAGGTATGGTTGAGCTCATTTGGAGGTGCAGACAACAACTTTTATGTCCGGCATTTATTAACTCACACCTTTCGAAGACGTATGCTCCAACTGACACAGGGTAGTGTTAACAAACCATCTCGAGCATGCCGTGGCGAAACAAGCATTTTTTTTCAGAGATATAGATATTTCTGGGCTCATCTCTTGGTTCTAGTGTGTTGCTTCTCAACGGGAGCTTGGAAAAAATAGTCAGGCATGAATGCTTTTGACTCAGAGCTAGGAAAAGCGATCGGCGTTGAATCTCTTGCACTCACAATTCTGCTGGAGCATTGCGTGAACCCTTTCATATTTGCTTTACTCATAGCGATTTCATGAAGCTCATTAACCTTCGAAAACTTGTCAGCCAAGTCGTGAATTCTCTTTTTCCTGACAGAAAGCTGCGTCCCTAAAGTAGAGCCAGTGGGGCCGATTGTAGACGGCGTGGTAACTGGTGTGGAAACTGATGGTGAAAAATTATGACAACTGGTGTTTTGAGTAAATAGTGTCAATGATGTTAATCGATTCCGCAAAGTTGTGTAAGTACTGGACTGAGGCATGATCATCAAGATACCATACAATGTTTTGTACAAGAAGGGATGTTTCTCCGGCTCTAGTAACTGAAGCCTGAGTTTAAGAAAAATGTGGGACTCTAACAATTGTACCAACACATCCAATTGCGCGAGCAACTGAAATGTGACTTCCAGCTCCGCCAAGCCCTTGATGATTGAGTAAGCCAATTCGTAGTTTGAAGTAAGAAGACAAAGAGACAAAGCGCTAGGAGTGTTATGACACCAACTCTCGAAAAGAGTGGAAAAAAGAGCCCAGTCTGCCGCCTTGCATAGATCTAAATCCTTCAATTTCTTCCTGAAAGCCTGAAGCTCGCTTGTGGTGAGCAAGATATTGTTGAATGTGACGACTATGTTGTCTAGAAACTCGAGATTTGAATTTTCGTAGGACGCTAAGACCTCGGATAATGATTCGAATATTCGCTCAGAGCTTATAGACACGCACAATCTCCGAATTATGAATTCGACTTTGCTTCTTGACAACAATGTCTGGCTTCCAGTTGGCGCCGAATGCCCTATAAGCGATCTTTCGGAATCTGGTCCGTCAGTTTCAAAAAAAGATACCAATTTGATCATGAAGTCTTTGAAAAACTCGCGATTGTCATCTGAGATTTGAGCAACTAGCTGTAAAACCTTCAGGATAACTTCATTGCTAGCATCAACCGATGACCTCAAAAGCTGGGTCAAGTCGAGGTTGAACTGCTTATCAGAGGGCTCATCGTCGACGCTTGCAGCCTTATGAGGGAAAAAGCTCGAGCGATAATTC
The DNA here is from genome assembly GCA_030564885.1 of Metschnikowia kofuensis (nom. inval.). Lineage (NCBI taxonomy): Eukaryota > Fungi > Ascomycota > Pichiomycetes > Serinales > Metschnikowiaceae > Metschnikowia > Metschnikowia kofuensis (nom. inval.). The sequence continues at coordinate 13,586 of JAJLZY010000057.1, forward strand.
GAATACAAAAATGTCAACCAATCCAAACTTGTCAATCTGGCGAGCTCATTTATTGACGAAAGGCACTCGTTGGTCACGACTTGTATTGTCTTTAACAAATACAACTCCAAAAAGTTTTCATGTGACTCTTTGTTCAATCCCTGTATCAAACTTTCACTGACATCATTTATGCTAGACTTGTCATCGGATACTGGATCATCAGTATCAGAATACTGACTTGTGTGTAAGCGGATCAAATATTTTCTTAATGAGTCGCCGAAACTTGAAAATTGGTTTCTTAGCTCAATATCATGATGATCATCGGTAATTGCAATGTTCTGCATGATGATGGCAACACAGTCTGGGAGATACTTTGAAAAACTAGTCGGACTTATAAGAATGATTTCCTGCAACCACTTCAAGGAGATCGACTGGATCTCTAAGTAGATATCGTGACTCTCGCTAGCAAGATCATTTTCCTTCACTACCTGCTCATTTGTGCATGTGGATTTTTGTCTCAAAAAGGAGATCAATATCTCAATTATACGGGGATAATCGATAAAGATATCTTGTCCATTAACGAATAACGAGCTGTCATCGAAATCATTGTCAGAATTAAATGAGTGTTGGGCAGCCTCCATACCTCTAGAATCCACTTTTCTTATTACGGTGGTCGAGTTTGATTTTATCGAGCCCGAGTCATCTTCAGCATGTACGCTTTTCTCGATTTCTAACCTGTCCAAATTCTTTGCTAAAGCCTCTGAAATAGCGTTTTGATTTTTGATCTGAGTATTAGATGTATCGCTCGGCTTGACTTCCAAAACGCTGCCATGCATTTTCCTCCTTTCCCTCTCCTTGATTATCTGCGACTTCTTCACCTCATGCTTCACTTTGTATATTGCTTTGATTTCTTTGAGAAAGATACCAAGCAAATTTTGAGTTTCAATCCGGACGTCCGACGGACAGCCATTCATCAAGAATCTAATAAGCGGCTTGAGAAAATTTGGAAGGAAAGTGATCAATTCGGACGAGGGTATATCATCAAAAAGCTCGAGCCAGCTCAACAAAAACTTTTTCGCAAAAGGTTCGATGGTATACATACGCTCAAGAAGAGTAGGAATAAACCTCGGCAACAGAAAAGCTTTCAGGGGATCCTGAATATTGTTTACTTGCACAGAAAGACCATCGGCGGTGATGATATGAGAATGAACTTCGTGGCTTTCCTCGCTCTGCTGGTGCAACATGGACACATAGCTGGAGGACTTGGCGCTGACAATATCCTTGATAAGACGGTCCAAAATGTCCGCAGCATTCTTGACCGAAGACTCGGTGTCAGTGACCAAGATACACAAGATGTCAAAAACTTCGTTGAAGTACAACAATATTTCGCCGCGGGCAACCTTGGCTATATTATACAAGGATTCACAAGCATAGTAACGCACGCGAGCATCAGTATCTCTAAAAACGGAGAATATGGGGCGCACGATTTGCTCTAGAAAGTACGCAATAGTCAAGGATCCTAGCGCGACAGAGACGCTTCCAAGCGCTGTAATTGCACCCATTTTTCCCGACGTTGATCCCCCTTGTGCTAACTCGGTTAGCTCAGCAATAATTTTGTAGATCAGGGGACTATCCTTGTTAGCCAACGCTGCTTTTGTAAGACCTTCCACCTGGAAGGCGGTAGCTTTTCTCTTCTCATAAATGTGATTCAGAAGATCTTTGACTAATGACACGTCCAAGATTCGCGGCTCTGCCATGACTGATTTTTGTTTCGATCAAATGTACGAGTAAGAGCACAGGAATCAGGCGGGGTGGGGTCTCTTTTCTAAGTCTCCCACAAATTCTATGCTTCGACGGAGACAATAAATCTGACAAAGTAGTGTCTAAGAGGCGCGTGTGTAGATACTCGCGCATTTTATCAACAAGCCACAACTGCCGAGTCCGCGATCAAGCGCGCCTCAAAGATCCGAAGTCACATCATCTAATGTATACTAAAACACAACTCTTATTTCACCCGAGCGCGAGAGTGGGACTTTGCTTAGAGCCCTCATACTACTGCAAAAGGGAATAAAGCTCACATGCTCGGAATTTTGACGTGATGCTTCTTTCGAAAAGCGTGGACGCAACAGCTCATTTATTGCACAATTACATTTAGCTAAATATCTCCCAGTGAAACGAATATTGAAATTTTGGCTAGTTCCGTCCTAACCCGATGGCGCCAAAGTGATTCAAGCTGAAACATACTTCAGTGAACCATCTTCATATGCAAACTGAATAATTTTCTGCGACAGAAAGGTTTACACGTCCACTCTTTGTCTTTTGGTTTGATGTTCTTTCGACCATTTTTGCGCGTAGAACTGATTGTCTTCCTGCTCCTCTGACCCGTCTTGACTATCGACGTCGAGCTGATCATAGTCAAAGTCATCGGACGAGACGCGCTCATCTTCGCTTTGGCTTTTTGGCTCTACATCTGACGTAAAAGGTTCCAAGTCCGGGATGTTCGATAGGTGGTGCTCCCATGCGATGGTGCCAAATGATTCATCTGCCTTTCTTGCGGGCAAGATTTTTTGCAATGTTTGGAGGTCTTCTTCGCCAGCGAAATCTTGAATCTCTGGTAATTGCACGTTAAACTTGATATAGAGGTCTCCTCGTTTATACGAGCTGATCTCATCTTTCAAAGCTGATGAGGGATTCTGGACAAATCGGCCGTCTTTGATTGCATTATTTATAGGCATACCTAGGCCTTTCACAAGCTTTGGAACACCCAGATTGATTGTACCGATGACTTCTCCAGAATTGATTGACGGATGGACGTGATCATTGAGATGTTTCTTCCCATGTACGTTCACATAGAGTATAACATCTTCTCCGGTTCTCGGAAAGTCCAGGATGATAATTTTGCCACCTAGAAGCGCTGTTCTCAAGTCGATATCATGCTCCATAAATAAATCATTTTGCTGTCTGACAAGAAATGGATGTGGCTGTTCCTCCAAGTGTATAATGACGTCTCCTGGAGTCATATCTTTGCCCTCATCAGACTGCCCTAGTAGAACGCATTTGTCTCCGTTCTTCGACCCGGGTGGAATTCTCACTTTGATGAGCTTGGTCTGCATTTTGAATCCGTGGTCGCAGTGGGTACACACATCATCGGAGCTATGATAGATTCCCGTACCCCGACACGGTGCACACTCGCGGTTTTCTTGAAATTGAGCAAACTGATTCGCAACCTGAATGACTAGCCTACCGCTTCCCTCGCAGGTGGCGCATGTTTTGGGTTTCAAGCAGCCCACACCGTTACAAAAAGAACACTTTGTCATTGTTGGGAGCAGGAACTTTGCCTCTTTGCCAAAGAACATGTCAGCCAAAGACACCTTGAAATTATGGTGTATGTTGGCTCCTTTCCTAAGTTTCCTCTGGCCTTTCGCAGAGCGATCAGGGCGTACTGTTCGTGATGCCCCAGTACTACACATGCCTGGCATAGAAGTTCCGAAGTTCATGTCAGACGAAAAGGGGTTGCCAAACAGTGGCAGAAATGCTCCGCTTGACCCAAAGGCCGTTGCCATTCCATCAAAGAGCTGAGAAAAAATGGTTTGCTCGAACCCATAAGCATGGTTTTGGGGCTGGCGGTTCACATTGAACCCTCTATTGGGCTGCTGTGGAGGTTCATCGACAAGAGACCCATCTAATCCTTTCATACCGTAGACATCGTAGATCTCACGTTGTCTGGGGTCCTTCAAGATCTCATAAGCTCGACAAACATCCTTGAACTTTTCGGTGAATTCTGGATTGTGATTCGTTTTGTCTGGATGATATTTGAGTGCCAATTTCTTGTAAGATTTGGCGATCTGGTCGAGGGTGGCAGCGGCCGACACCAGTAGTAGATCGTATAGTTGTGTCTCGCAAACCATAGGTAAGACGCTAGAGCATATGATGGTTGACTTGGAGTTTCTCAGTGACTAGAAGTTGACTAGTTTTCTTAAATTAAGCTGCCTGTGAAGTTTGAGGTCTTATAGCAAAAATGAATGCTTATCAAGTCTTCTGCTGCTAATGAATACTCTCACTAAACTTAAAAAAACAGAATTTGAATAAGAGTCTTTTGTAAATTTGAGCTATGCAAAACGAAATGTAAGTTGATGATGCGTCCCATTTGAAGACCCATACGAATTGTTATGAAATTCGAAACCCTTCTTTGAAGCTGCGGGGACTGCACGGCGCAGCTCTCACGCGTCAGAAGATTCCGCTTGCAGCAGCCTGTCACGTGCCAAGACTATCAGACCACACGAGCAGTAACATAACTAAGACGAATTTGTCAATCCAGTGGTCACGCAAAACTCAAATGATATACGTCTTCAATCGAGCTCTTGAATTCATAATCGGTTCATACGCGTGAATCTACTGAAAAAATATGGCTTGCCAAATCAGGAGTGTCCCAACATCTCATCTCGGAAGTGGCGCTGAAAATTCACTCTCCTTGGCTTTGTCATCCTCTCGTGCACGTTTCTGGCTTTCTCCTCTAAGCTCCTCATCTCCTTCGTATACTTTGTCATCTGTATATCAGTGAGGCCTGGCGCCAATCTTCTGTCCACCAAAGCCACAGTCTTCTCTGAGTCTTTCCACTCCTTGCCAACCAGGAGGTTTTGCTTGTTTTGTCTGGCTAATGCCCTATGGCCTATTCTAGATCCATTAGGTAGCATCACTTCGTCTTCAGTATCTTCATTACCTGCAACAGTGACTTCAGATGACTCTCGTGAATCACGGAAAGCCACTCGCTTTTTTATTTTCATATTCTCGAGCTTAATCGGGTCGCGTTCCTCGGAGTCGAAGTGATAGAACTCAGCTACAACTTCCTTGGCCTCTGTCGTTTCATATGGGATACGGCAATGTCCTTTAGAAGTAACATGCAGTCTGATGCTTTCAACGCTCTTTCCTTCAAAGCCACACACAAGGCAATCATGGTCAATGGTGATCACCTCGTTTAGAAAAGTTAAAAGACCGGAAATATCCACGAGAAATGATCTTTCTGGGATGTAAAGACCATGCTTATTGCTCATGTGCTTAATATTCTGCTCGATCTCGCGATTGTTCTTCCCGCAATAGAAACAGTAATGATTGGGTGGTGTTTGAACAGCGTCCTCATCGGGATGCGCGTCTTCTATGTCTGTGTTTGAGCTGTCCTCGTCGCTATCATTTATGTGGCTCCACTCGCTATCGTCAGAGAAGTTGATTTCAGAATTGGTATCGATGGCAGATTCTACTTCTGATAAGTGCATAGAGTCCCCTAGAGAGAACTCAGAAAATTCTGATGCAACGGAAGCTGCCGGACTCTGGGATCTCAGTAATATCGCTGGGATGTCATCACTGGTGATTCGTCCACGAAGCTCAACGCGTGCCATTTGCCTCAAAGCCTTCTTTGTCAATTGTGGTGCGCCCTTTCCAGATCTTCTGCGATGGTTTATGTGAAACCCCAACTCGTCCTCATTCCTACCATCTTCCTCTGAATTCTTTTGTGAAGCCAAGACTTTCTCCGCAAAAATCTCGGACAGTATACCTGGTAAGTTGGCTACTCTTCTTTTCAAGTTGTATCTATGCCACTCTGTCTTCATATGCTGTCTCTGCAATTCAGCCGACGGAAACTTGATTCCACATGTATTGCAAGAAAATCCGGCTGTGCTAGGATTGGATCCTTGGGGTAGAAAATTCATTGGGCTGATTCTGGGTACTCTGTAAGTTGTGAGCGACGGCGTCACGAAATATCAAGTCTGCTTTTAGTTTATGATGCGGGTGCGAAAGTCGCCACCCTTTTGACCAGATGAGAATTGCTATGCAAGTTCGTCATGCGTTTACGATATGTCCCAGATTGATGACTGGGGAAAAATCCCCTTAAAACTTAGAAGAGAGACGTCACACCCAATTATGGGCAGGTGAAGAAAACAAATAGGCTTTTTGTCGACTTTGCGTTATAGCGCTTCCTCAAATACGCAATTAGGCGGGCGACGTACTTTACACGCGACATTGAACCTCCAATTTTTGCAACCGTAGCGAAGTTCCAGTCAGAGTTGAGCTTATGATCATTAAATTAGAACCATGAGAAATCACAGGGTATTTCTGTTCTCTGTCATTTATTTTTCGAAGATTATACTAATTCAATTATACTAAGACCCTAGTTGTCTCATCCTAGTTGGTTGGATACCGAGATCTGAAAACCGAGAGCACTTAATACTGATGACAGCTTCTTGAGGTCTCCAAGCCATTGGGGTGAAGCAAACGATTCAAGTCCTCGCTCACCAATGCGCATTCATCTGCAAACATTTTTGACATAACATCTACCACACCTCTCTCTGTATTCTTAGCTCGTAATTCCTCGAGCCTCTCTCCAAGCAGGACAATAGATTTGTCAAAACCATAGAGCGAGATATCTGGTTTACCATCGTCATCAAACATCGAGAGCACATCTACCTTCAAAACAAGCATGTCTTCCATAAGATCTGTGCCGGGGTAATCGCACTCCTTAATCTGAAAAATTTTTTCGGTGACGTTCTTCATTGCATCGAGGAGTCTTCTTGCCACCGTGAGTTTAAGGTCAAGATTGAAAGAATCTGTTCCTATTTCTTCGGCAAGCGTCTCAATCTCCAGCAATTCACTTTCGTATCGACCTATGGATTCGTCAAACTGTTTGTAATCAAAGCCTTGAAGCATCCAATTCCTCAAAAAGTCAACTAAGTCAAATAGGTCATCTTTCAAAGCCTTCTGCTCCAGTGTTAATTCTGGAGTAGTATTACGCTTCTGCAAAAATCTTGCTTTTCCTTGTAAGCGCACATTTTTCCGATAGAAAGCGTTGCCTCGTAAAAATGTTTCCCCCTTTACATTTTCATCCACAGGTATTGCCATTACCAAGAACAGGAAGGTTGCAATCGCCACTAAACTTATGTTTGGTCTCATTATTGCTTTTAGAATCTAACAACAAAAAAGTATATTTTAACTGAAATCACTATCACTTAAGTATGATTTTTTTTCAGGGAGGTGAAATTTTAACCCCCGAATGCGGAGCAACACGATCAGCGAGATGCTTCATGTGGATGACCGTTGTTCGTGGTTGGATTTTATTATGATCAAGTGGCAATCGAACATTGCCCTAATTGACGTCTTGCAAAACGAGCTGCAGATTAATTTCCAGCTGCTTGGAATACTGCGTCATATGGATATTTGTTCAAGATTCATCATCTGTGGCTTTTTTCTTGCCATCAAGACAGACAGCTCAAATTTAATCGCGTTGACAGCAACCCTTTGACCTCTTCTTGGGAGAATTTTATCATGATCTTAATCACTGCACCGCATATTTTGAGCCTTGCTCAGTGTTTTCTTATGCAACTGCGGTAATACAATAGAATAGGGCTTTACTTTATCCCATGGTGAAGATGGAGCGATCGCCGATTTCGGTTTTATCCTTGTTGACTATTAGGCAGAATCACAGCGAAGAGATTAGCAATCAACGAAAGCTGATCTGAATCATTGTCCAAACATATCATTTTTTCAGATGACGCCTTCGAATGTGATTCGTCTTCATTAACAGCAACATGAATTGATCTGCTACAGACTTCTAGTAATCTTACTCGTGAAGTCCGGCAAAAACTATGATGGGCAGAGAAAATGTTGTGTCACTATCAAATATCGTCAAGAATTTAATCATTCTGGTTGTCGATCACGCAAATCAATTTCTCGTGCATGTGCGAGACATGCATGACGGTACTTTCCACAGTGAGGTCTCAAAACAACTTCCTTGTACGTTAGCCATTACCAATTTGCTTTTTTGTCATTTTGATAAAAATACACGGGAAGACGCGGCCTTCAGAATTTACAACATAGTACCGCCCTTTCTCGAATCGCAATTCAAAATGAGGATGATTAAAAAACGTATTCTTTTTTTCTATCTATTATCCGGGAGCCATCTTATTTATTTTTGTAAGAACTCTAAGCATGATCTACATTACGATAGCTAGAATTAAGGAACAAGGGAGGCAAAGAAGCAGAAAAAAAAAAACAATTCTCGGCTGCGAAAAACCAAACAATTTTTCTGCTTGAGAGAACGGTGAATCGATCCGCCGAATTTTGTTTCACTCTTGGACTATGTTATGATAGTTACCATCCGCACTTTTCGAGATCCTAGCGAAAACAAATTTCCTCATCAACACGGACCAGGCTCCCCAAGACTCAAATCGCTGTTCCTCGCCGGATGAATAATCGATGAATGCGAATTGTTTTTTATCATACTTTTAATCTAGAGCTTTTCCCCGCACGAAACAGCGTGGGCTTTACTTTAGGGAGCACTAATTTTACAAAGTTTTATGCCAGGCTTCAGCAAAT
>JAJLZY010000057.1:22025-61345 GCA_030564885.1 Metschnikowia kofuensis (nom. inval.)
TAAAAAGTGGGCGCGCACTGGGTGGGGGGGCTCCAGGCCCGTAATAACGTCGGGGGTTCGCTGGCTCTGTTACGACGGGGCGCTTGGTGTGTGTCTGGGAGTGTATTAAGGTTTTCTGTGTATAGTACATAGTTTTCGTCCGCCGACTACGGTCCGCGGTCCTTCAATACATATGTTTCTTTAAAAAAAAAAAAAAAAAAATTTACTCTCGAAACAGGACGGTACAAAAGTTGCTGAAAAAAATCAGACCTAGTGTAGGAGTGGTTTAATTCTTTCACCAGCGGTCTTCTCTTTCAAAGCAATTTTTTAGACTTCTCCAATCTCAACATTAGACGAGACAAATACGAAAATTTTCGGCAATCAATATGTACACGTGTTTTTAGTGAATGATGGCTCATTGTCCGCAAACTTTAACTAATTCTACTATACAAAACTTTCACTCTAAAGTGAAATTACCAGAATAATTATTGGTCCCACAAGTATGAAGGCCCGGGCCAAACGCGTCTGTAGAGTGCCATACCAATGACATCCTGTGCACTGAGTCTGCCATCGAAAGTCGATTTGAAATAGCCATGCGTACCTAGACTTTCCTTGATGAAGCCGGTCCTTCCTGACTTTGTAAATAATGGCACAGCCTTGAACCATTCTATGTCCTCGGAGTTAAAGAACATGTATCTGACAGTGATAAGTCTCTTATGGATCTTGACTGCGTGTCCAGTGAGCACCACTCTCTCAGCCATGACTCTGGTGTGGTCGCAGTTCAAAAAAGTTCCCTGGCCAACAAGCTCCAACGCGCCGTCGGCTTTTTGCTTGAAGAAAATGGCTGGGGCATTGTAAAAGAGTGCAGGCGCAATGGCTGTAGCAATGCAAGTATCTCCGAAGTGAGCGAATCTTTGAAATTTGTGAACGTTGTTGGCGTTATTGGATCCTTGACTGAATGTGGGTGAGATGACTTGCCGCCTGAATCCATATTGTACGACAAGAGCTTCTCCAGACGGGAGTGGTTTTTCGTAATCCTCCCAAGTCTTGAATGAGAAGTTTGTAACGGATAGCTTGTGCTCGTGGGGCAAAAGCGAATAAATGATGAAAGGCTTTGCACTGATGGTAATGTCATCCAAGATGTACCTTGGAGCCCTAATATAAAGGCGAACACGGCTTCCAATCACCACTTGCGCTTCTCTTACAGCATCTTTCTGCAACTTGTTCTTCGTTGCTTTGTAACTGCTGATTTTAAGCAACCTGCTGTACAAGCTGGGGCGTTGGGAGTCATGCTCGTCCCATTCCCACTCGCAAGTTCCTAATGACTTGATTCCTCTGTATTCACCGAGTGTTTCGCGAGCAAGTTCTTTGGGATCCAACTCGATCTCATCGGGAAACTCTCTATCCTCATTCTCCAACTTCCTGAATTGCTTCAATTGCTCTTCCTCCTCTTCGGGGGACAAATCCATAAATTGCTCAGATTGCAATTCTCCGGCCTCCGTGGGTTCGTACTCAGTGGCGTTGGTATCCTGTTCGACATGCATATCCTCATCGGCATCTATTTCAACCATATCTTCATGACCATCCTCGTCGTCATCAAGATCAGATGCTCCTTCCAAAACGTCGTCTAAAAGCCATTTACTTTGATACTCAGATGTACCTTTTGGTGCTTTGTATCTTCTTGGTCCACCTGTCTCGGAGTCCTGAAAGTAATTCTTACCCTCCATACGTACTCCCGTTCCATGCATTTCGTAATCGAGCTCCTCAAAGTCTTCGTCCATGTCAACTTCTTCTGGGTTCAAGTCGTCCAAAGACTCCTGTTCTTCGGAGGGAACAAAAGATTGCAGCTGATCGTTCTTATGCTTAGCAATCTTCTCGATTCGCTCTAATTGGAAGTCTCCGTGACCGTTGATGTGCACAAGCCTATTCGCATTAAAGCCAGTTCCTCGAGCAACACCCTCTACAACGATGTAGCCTGCATCGCTGGCGTCAGTGGCTTCCCAGTTCACCTCTTTGGCCACCAAGTAGCCTCTCGAGTCTCTCCAGTTGACTGATTTCGGGAACTTTTGCGATATGTATCTTAGACAGTTGAGCGCGTCACTCTTATTTTCAATAGCGTACAACTTCTCCTCTGTGGGAAAAAAGTGTGCGAAGAAAGATTCTAGAGACTGTTTCACATCTGCTTGGAAGTTTTTCTTTGGATAAGCAGAAACTAGATTAGGTATCACTCCTATCGCCGTGGCTATGCCCTGAGCGATTACCGCCCGCAAGATTTGTTCGCCGTATTCCTTATCAACCTCTTCTTCCGCTGAGAGACCGAAAATTACATAGTCAGATACTTTAGCAGCGTCGAGTAGCGCGATCAAGTTCGTTGGCTCAGGCAAAATGAACTTCGTTGTGCACTTGAAGTTATCCAATTTCAAACTGGTCACTGAAGGGGCAACAAAATCAACATGCGGAATCAGGGCATCGTCGTTGGTTGAATTGATGAGCTGCGTAAGAATACCGGCAGCCGACACATCTCTAGTCAACGAGATCACGGTTATGATCTTCTCTGCAGCGTTGTTGCCCTCGAACAATTTCCGTACAAGCTTTGTATCGAGAATTTTCTTATCTTTTAATTGTTTAGCGGTGTTTTTACGCTCGAGTTTGCTGAGCACACGAGTCGCCTTATTGGACCCACTTGTAGTCTTCTCGACCTTGCCTTTATACTGGTTTTTCAACTGTCCTTTCGTAGCGTGTTTCGACTTGAACGGCTTATGGTCGTTTTTAAGCGTCGACCTGTGAGAGTGACCACCTGCCATGATAAAACTAACAAACTGAGGACTTGTTATGAGCTTATTTTAGGTGGCTATATTGATTCATTAGATCAAGTAGGAACGCTTAGATGAGGCCTCGCTTGAGCTCATCAGCTCATCGCAAGCGCTCACGTGCTCTAGTTTAGGGCTATAGCCCCTATCATTGGCAGGACAATCTAAGTCGCACTACGCTATACGTGCACCCCGCCCTTCAACGCTTCCGGCTTTGCGAGCGGCACAAAGAATCTCGCACAGGCAATGTGCACACCAACGAAAATTTTCCCTCACCGCACTGACAGGCAACATAATACCGAGCTCACCAAACCAAAGGACTTCTTACAAACCACATCCAAAAGTTATAAATGTATGTCTTATACTCGAGACCACTTGCTAATGGAAACCCGTTCAATTATTCCATCTCACACAGCAGGATGAGATACCATTAATGAATGGAGACCGGCCAGTTTTATCCATCTTATTTATGATCATAGGATGCATCTCATGATATCGTGTCGGCCTCTGCTTGCAACAAGGGCACACAGATATATGAAGCTTCCAGGGGTCTTCAAAAGTCAAGGACAGTTCGTCTCGAACCGAGCTCATGGACATTCCGGTCACTCAAGGTTATTCAAGGCTCATGGTCGTACAGTTCAAATCTCCTGGAATACGTACTAACAATCTAGCAATATGGCTCACGAAAACGTTTGGTTCTCCCACCCAAGAAACTTTGGTAAGGGCTCTAGAAAGTGCAGAGTTTGCGCTTCCCACTCTGGTTTGATCAGAAAGTACGGCTTGGACATCTGTCGTCAATGTTTCAGAGAGAGAGCCACTGACATCGGATTCAGCAAGAACCGTTAAGCCCTTCTCATTCTCCGGCTATCGTGTATATTTAGAGAATAAAACAAATATTTGTTATTGGAAGGATGATACCCAAAATGGACTCACTGTAGAATTAATGATTCCCAAACTCAAACCACGGCGTGAAAGTACAAAACGGCTTTAAGAATTTGGCTTGGTAGCTTTCACCACGAAAGTCCCGTAAATGAAGTACAAGTTGAGCAATTCAGGGTTCAATGGGTTTTACGCTTTACAAGGATGTGCCCCTTTTATATCGACATTCAATATCCATCGCCTCACTGAAGAGACCCCTCGGATATCAAACTTCCTATAGGGATGATTGACTACTCTTGGGAATGCAATATAATTGTATATATGGCAACGGTGATAACTTGACAATTTGCATCATCCCGTCGTGGCAAATATTCCCGTATACTTTTTGATTAAGGAAAAAAGCCTAAAGCAAGGAAGGGGTGGCAGCTTTGCGCTTTATATAGAAGCGCGGTAGCAGCACGACTTTACAGCGCGTTGCCAGAGTCTTTCGACTAATTAGGGCTAGTCGCAGTCTTCCGGAGTCCAGATCGAGTTATCAATACTGATGCTCATCAGTAACATGTTCAGTATTTGACTTGATGACATGTAATCAAATCCTGAAAGAGCAGATTGCACTCTTTTCTTGACGATGAAAATATATCAAAAATAACGAGAGAGAGGCTCTCAAATCATCCCTTCTATTTCGAGTGAAGTCTTACTTTAACATGGCTCGCCTTAGTCTCATCAAGTCATGGCAGCAAAGGCGCGCTAGGCAGGAGCGCGAGAGACGGCACACCAGCTATCTTTATTCAAGCGACTTCATTTCACAGACGAGGCCCTTGAATCAATGTCAGGAATAGGAGGGAAAGCGTTCTCACTAGTTGCCGTCGGTGCAATCGGATGGTATACTGGAGTAAAGTTCTGGAGGCCTCTCATCATGTATGTACCTGTCCTGAGAACCTTCTCGGGCACGCAATCTGGATCATATCATAAATCGAATATACTAACAAGGTCACAGCGAGCAGCTTGAAAAAGACAACAACCTTGACAAAAATGTTGTCCCTGCCGAATATGTTGATGATGCTCCGAAGTCATGGGAAGACGTGAAGAGTTTATGGAAAACGACGCTACACCCTCAACAGCACCCATTGGACGTGCGCGGGGCAGAGCAGGCAGCCGAAATCGCGTCGTCCGAGATCGCCAAGATCAGGGAGAATAGCGAAAAATGATAGTCTGGATATATCATGCAAATAAATAGGAATTCGAATAAAATTTTGAGGCTATTTGCCAACTTAAGTGTGTCAAATGTCCGCCTCCAAATCTCAAGACCAGGGGAGATACTGCTTGGGGGCAGCCCTGATCCTGGACCATTCGCCCTTCATGTGCCTACATATAGCGCCTATCCGAACATGAAAAGAGCCCATCTCATCTCACGACTTTGAAGTCTGAATTTACAGTGACAATGGGAAAATTAAAAAAAGGCAGAAGAAACCAGAGAGGAAGACTCAATCCCGTGGCCAAAAAGCTAGGGGCAAACGCCTCAAAGCAGGAGGTGAAAGAGGAAACTTTGCGTCAGAATAAAATCGTACCCTTGATCGGCAAGTTGTCTTCTTTGGCACCTAATGATCGATCTGTAGCCTTGAGTGCCATCACCGTGCTAGCTGAAGACGAACGAATGAGGAAGCTTTTGTTGAAAGAACGTTTAGTTCCTACTGTCATGGAGCAAACCCTCAATGACTCCGACGAGGAGCTTGTGGTTGAGTCCTTCGGGCTTTTGAGAAACTTGACTATCGAAGAGGGACATGATGTCGCCAAATTTTTGTGGCGTTCGAATATCTGGGCGTCTATTGACAGTGGCCTTCAAAAGATCCAGAAATCGCTTCAGTTCATGCGGTCGGAACCAAAGGAAGTCGACAAAAAGGTCTCGCATATGTTGTTTGACTTCATCGAGAATGTGCTATCTCTTATTGTGCTGATAGCAAGCTGCTCGGATGATCTCTACGAGAACATCTACTCAAAAATTGACCGCGTGATGAATCTTGTGATTGACTTATTAAATTGGAATCTCGAGAAGTTGAAGACGGTCAAATTATTCAACTCTCTATTGGATTTCATTTATGAGTTCGCCTCGGACTCAACAGATTTCATCGTCACATTGGCAGGATTGCCAAAATTCTCCATATCGAATTTATTAGAGGCCGTTAAGCTGCCCTCGCACGATAAAAACATTTTAGGCAAAGTTTATGCCCAGGGGATCAACTTCCACCTATTGGAGGTGAGAGGAGATAAAAAGCGCACCAGAAGCCAGGCATGCGCCCTTATTTTACAGGAAACATTCAGTGCCATTTCAAAAATTAGCCTCAGTAACATAAGAGACCGTTTGTCCGTGACTGACAATGCACAGGCGCCGATCCAGAAGCCTAAAGAAGATGAGAAGCTCGAAGACATTGATGTACCCTTTGGTGGCGAGTCGGAGGAGAGGTCGACTGCGCGATCCGATCTACAAGCTATCGAAATCTCAATCGACTTATTCACAAGTATATGTGAATACCTCGCATCAGAGGAGAGCGGTGCTCAAGAAAAAGCTGTTTTAGATGAGGATCTCATCAGGCTATTCTTGGAAGTTGCTCATCCCTCATACATGCATCTTTTATCATTTGATCAGGCTAATGGGGAACTTCTTCAGCTAACCTCCAAATTGCTCATTGCATATAACAACATGTGCTGGCTATTCTTGTCAACGGGAGCTATTCCAGCAGTATGGTTTGAAAAGATACCGGAGTTATGGCTGGTATCAGAAAGCATTGCAAAAAAAGAAAGTTTGGAATACCAACGTTTGGCATTAAACATATTTTGGGCGCTCACGAAGTCGGTTGGCCCTGAGGTGAAAAGCAGAGTCCTGTTGGAAGACGTAAAGGGCCTTTTGACTAAATGCAGCATTTTGAGCTCTGAAATGAAAGAGGCTAGAGGCCTTGATCAAACTTACCTCGAATATATTTTATCGGCTGTTGGGTTTTTAGGTAGCGTCGCACAAGTTATCGAAGATACGGAGATTACGAGCGAGATCTCTCAGCTCCTTTTCTCTTTGACCAGTCACTACAGCAGCACCGAAAATAATTTGAAGGAGGCCAAAGCCATCGAGATTCCCATTGAGTGTTTGAATTTACTCTACGACATCTTTGGTGACGCTAGCTACGAATACGACCTCCCTGTTTTCGTGGCACAGAACTATGTGAGCAAACTCAAGGAATTGGAGCCCGTTTTCAAAACATGCTACAAGCACATTGATAAAAACAGATACCCTGAGCTTCGGCTACGCGGAGAAGAAGCCTGGGTGAATTTGGGAAGGTTCATTCAGTATAAAATCGACGAGCGATCGTAATTAGAGCTCACAACTTTTCAATATAAATGGGATTTGTATGCCGACTTGTGTCTGTCTCAGTATCAAGCGCCTCAACATCGTATTCGCCGATATAGTATTAGTCAATTTCTGGAGGAAACGCTTCGTCTTCTAAAAGACTTACGTAGTCACTATCGTCATCGTCTGAGTCACTCAGATTCGAAGGGCTTGCCAGTCCGTAATTTTCCGCATCGCTCACCTCGCTAGATTCCATTAAATATTCGTGCTTTTGAGGCACCCCAACAACCCCCCACTTGATTTTTGTGACCTCTTCAAGCCTTTCTAGAATTTCGACCATTGGTGTGAAAAGCCCGAATTGTCGGGACTCGCCATCATACGAATGAAGCATACCAGCAACACCCAATCCCTTGGTCTCGGGGCTGCCTCTGACATCCTCTAATTTTGCTAAGATCCATGCACCACTATCGCCGCCTGCAGCAAAAGAGGTGGTGCTTTCAGCGGAATTGACGACAAACTCGGAGGAATGAATGGCGCCATCCATCCAGTACACAAGCTTTATTCCATTCAAGTTACCCTTTGTGAACTTGGTGGTCGAGCCGTATTTGAAGACAGGTAAACCATTCATATTGAAGGTCCCATCACCGTTCCGAGTCGACGTTGAAACCATTGAATCCACTTCACGCACGGTATTCAATTCACTCTCCTTCGAACAACGCCTAAGATCGATCGTCTTTCGTACGTACAAGTTATCAAACATCAATGATGGGTCGAACTCGTTGAACGCAACGTCATCGCCCAAGTAATTTTGGTCGCATTGTATTAATTTGTTGACCTTGACAATCGCCAAGTCACTCAAGCGCTTGTCCTTCAACATAGCACCATCTTTAAAGTTTTTCGCCTGAATAAGCGTCCTTTCTCCCCAAATAATCTGGCCAAAGCGAAGCTTTGGAAGATTTCTGAACCCAGGTCCCTCCGGTGAAGCGCGTGACTTGACTCTTTTTACCGGAAAAAGTTCATCAATTTGGTCGATGACTGAGCCGTAAGCTATACGCGGCTCAAAGTCACTCATTGTGCTCAGTTGTGAGGCTTTAGCGTGCTCATCCGTGAGAGCGTTTTTGTATAAGCTGATAAGCACGGCCAGAGGTGATGAAATGTATGGGTAGTCTGGACTTTGGCCTTTGGCTTCGAGACAAACATGTCCACATGAGATAGCAAACTTTGAATTTGCGTAGGACTCGAGGTGAGGCTGCTGTCTTTTGTCAATAATTGGGTAAATGAAGCCGCCCATAGTTCCACTTATCCGAGCTGAGGACTCCGTCGAAAGAGACAATGACATTGGAGGACGTAATGGGTCCATGGGCGTCCTGAATGGAAGCTTGAATTTGTGAGAGAAATTTGTAGGTCCATGGGATACATATCCTTCGTCTTCTGCAACGAGTCGCCCGGAAGCTAGCTCAATGCGATTTTTAGCGACAATAACATGGATGTCATCGTATAGGTCGTGTATGCGGGCTGCGATAGAGGAGTAGTGATTTTCGATTGAACGGTACCCAAAATACAAGCAAAGAACATTCAAATCCTTGCTGATTCCTCGTGTTATGGGCGCGATAAACGACCCGTTTTGCTCCTTGACGCCAAAGCCATAGCTCGACATTTTTGCCATTATTCTCGTAATGGATCTTTCGTTTTTGTGAGCCTTCCCGTCATACAGCCCAATGGCAAAATTGCAGGGTCTCACCATACTTTGCAGAGCCAGCTGGGAGGACAGAAAAGTGGTGCTCTTGAGAGACCAACAGAATTGGTTGAAAGCTTTGCATAAAAGTAGCTTTAGCTTTGCATATGCATCATCCTGCAATAAATTATCGTAAAAGTGCAAGTACGACCTGAGGATTTTCCTCACGTCTTCATTGTTATATGAGTTGAAGTTCCACAGGATGCCGAAACGAGCAGATTTGAAATTTTCAAGATATTCCTTGAAAACGTTTATCACGCCAATCACCGTAGTAGAGAGAGTAGACACTGAGTTTGTGTACTGACTCACAAGAAATGAAATATCTTGGCATAGCACGTGTAACCTGTCGGATATTATCTTTAGCTGAGAGATGGGATCGGCTGCATCTATTGCCTCTGTATCTTGTGATAACTCTTCTGACGTTTCCAATATTGGTAGCGTCTGTCCATAAGTTGCTCCCCTATAAGGCTTCCTGAGCCTGGAGCTCGAGCTCGAGTAATTTGATGACTGTTTTGTGGAATGCGATATCCCGCTCGAAAACAAAGACTTATCTACCTTCAGCGAGCCTTCAGTGAACAGAGTATCCGCAGTGGAAATCGAGGGGTTCAAATTGAGACTTGTATCGTTGGTGAATTTTCCCGCACCATGACTAATAAACATCGGTTGAAGTTCTTTAAGAGAGTCTGACTCTGAGTTGAGAGAGTCTGTAGCTTGGGTTGAGGCCGTCAGGTCTGCCTCAGCGTCTTGTGAGCTCCTCAGCTTTGCAAATAGCTTATTCATTGGAGTGAGTGTTCGAAGACAAGCTCGAATAATGTATTTTTCGTTTCAGTGATTAGATGAAGCTCTTGATAGCGCTTGTTACACGCTTGGCTGTTCCCATTATTTGGTCTGAGCACACTGCTCCTAAGCACGACCTTAATCCTTCGTCGCGCGAAGTTTGAGTACTTTGTTAGGCAGTTGAGGCCTGAGAGCGGTAAAGCAAACAAGGACGCAAACACCAAGTTTTTAACATATAGAATGAGACCTACTTATCGCTGCCATCGATAAAATAATATCATGTTACCTTTTTCAAAAAATATACATGTATATGTATTTATAATACGTTTGGGCGTTTGGCTCGATACAATCCTTATTGTGAGTTACTAGATCAAGTCTCGCGACTCGCAAGCTGTGTCACGGCTCAGCACACTCTTTATGTATGTTCTCGAAAGCTACTTCAATGACACTTTCTGATTTTCCGCTGCTGTATATTTCATGAGTGTCATCTAAAGGGCGACGCAAAGAACTTCACAACCCAAAATTATCTCTGTTTCAGAAGACATTCATGCCTTATTCATTACTCATAGTGTGAAAGCCTCGCGAAAACCTGCCCTACATACGCTTCGGCGTAAGTAGACGGTGTAATTTCATTTTTGCCCGCCTTGACTGGCAACCCAAATTCTAGCCAACTAGGCTCTTGATTGCTCAAATGAGTCAATTCTGAATTAGAAACTGAACCAAGTGCTTATCGCGTATCTAATACCTTTCGAGGCGTCCCTTGTCCTCTCTGAAAGCGGCAAGAGAGTTTGTCACCTGATCCGCGGACAAATCTGGGGAACCAACTTCTCAACAAACGACACACTGTATATAATAAATCGGGCAACGCAAAATCTCCACCATGGAAAAAAGCCGTCTCGTTTCAGGGGTCTTCCAGCTTTGTCCTCAGTGCCATCACTAATCATTTCGAGATAATACTGCCTCGATCAAAAAAGCGCACAACCTTGTTTTCATCATACATCAGATAATCGTCTTTAAAGACACCACGTGAACAGATAGTCTTAACTCGCAATGCCTATATACTCGGTCTCTCACGTTGAAAACGTCAGAATATGTGTGATTATGGTCGGCTTGCCCGCTAGAGGCAAGTCCTTGATTGCTCAGAAGATCGTGCGGTATCTTCTGTGGCTTTCAATCAATTCTAAATGTTTCAATGTGGGCAGCTATAGACGGAAGTTGGCAGGTACCTCACCAATATCAGCCGACTTCTTCAGCCCTGATAATGAAGAAGGTTTGAAAACTCGAAGAAAAGCGATCGAGTTGGCAATCACAGACATGATGAGATGGTTTACAGAGGAAAACGGTGTGGTGGGAATCATCGATGCAACGAATCTGACCCGTGAAAGAAGGGCTAGCTTGCTCAAGCTCTGTCGTGAAAACTTGATTGAGCCAATATTTTTGGAGAGTTGGTGTGACGACCTGGACCTTATTTTGTACAATATCGCTGATGTAAAAACAACATCACCTGACTATGTCGATGTCGACCCAAAGACCGCAACGAAAGACTTCTTACTGCGGATCCTGCACTACGAGAAGACATATGAGACAATGAATGTTGATGACGACAATGATTTGACATTTATCAAATTGGTCAACGTTGGCTCCCAAATAATTGTGAACAGAATCGAATCATACTTGGAGTCTCGTATTGTATACTATGTTATGAACTTACACATCAAGACCAGAAGTATTTGGTTGCTGAGACACGGGGAGTCGGAGTATAACTTGACGGGTAAGATTGGAGGAGACTCGAATCTCTCAGAACGCGGTTGGAGATACGCGAAAAAGCTTCCGGAGATTGTTCTCAAATCGTTAGGCGAAGAAAATAAGCATACCAATTTGACTGTGTGGACGTCCACGCTCAAAAGAACGCAGCAGACTGCTTCTTTTTTGCCATATGAAAAGAAGCTAGAGTGGAAAGCATTAGATGAATTGGATGCAGGTGAGTGTGATGGAATGACCTATGAGGAGATTGAGGACCAGTTTCCGGAGGACTTCAAGGCAAGGGACGATAACAAGTATGAGTATAGATACAGAGGAGGAGAGTCATATCGCGACATCGTGATCCGTCTAGAGCCGATCATCATGGAGCTCGAACGACAGGAGAATATTCTCATCATTACTCATCAAGCTGTCTTACGCTGCTTGTATGCTTATTTTATGAACGTCCCACAAGAAGAAAGCCCTTGGATGTCGATCCCTCTACATACATTGATCAAGTTGGAGCCGAGAGCATATCTGACTTTAGTCTCGCGCATCAAGGCTGACATCCCAGCTGTGAGTACCTACAAGGAGAGAGGTACCCTGCAGCTTGGAGAACTGGATCTCAAAGCGTCTATCAGCAGAGATTTAATCAGCAATAGCGCTGGAGAAAAATCAATTGAATAGACGGACACATTCGGCTCTACAGTGTTTATAATCTGAGCCAGATGGCGGCAGTTAATTTTGGTATTCATGGATCGATTTCATAGCTATACATAATCTACAAAGCACTTCGCCGAGTGCGGATATCATCATCAATTGGGCGTATGGTACTTCTTGGCCTGCTCCTTCACTTTCTTTTCATACAATGAGCGGTCCTTACTGAAGGCTTTCCAGGCTGGCTCTTGTGCTGGAGAGTCCGGGTTGGGAGTGTTTAGGAGCTCTTGAATTCCCAACACGATCTGCTTCAACGTGATTGCGGGACGCCAATCTTGGGCCTCATTTAAAATGGACAAGCATACTGTCCCGCTAGGATATACATTAGGGTGGTAGAACCCTGCTTCGAACATGACCTTGGGTGGCTTCGACGGGTAGTCTTCCGGGAATGTGATCGAAACGGGGTACGTAGCGTCTGCCCAAAGCGTGTTTGGTTTACCTGGAATGCCAGCCTCCCACGACTTCAAGTCCAAAGCGCCCAGAACTTTCTTTGGTCTGGCGTAAAACCCAAAGGGGTGGTCTTTTCTCCATTGCTTTCTTTCCTCTTGCAAGCGAGTTTGGCAGAGAGACATTGTTCGGAGAATTTGTGAATTTAGCCTGAGCCACGGCGTGAAGTGTCTAATCCCCGATCTGAGTCAGGAGTTCTTTGTTTTTCAGTGGTCGTCCGGCTCCACGGGGCCGCGCGCGCGACGCCTATGGGGCCATAAGAGTGCTCCCTCGGGGCTACACTTTTTCGGCGAGAATCGCGACCGGTTTTTAATTTGTTGCGGGCGAGTCCTGTAAGATTAAGGCGGTGATGAAGTATTAGTTTGGCGATTATGGTTCAACAAAATTATCGGCACAACACTCAAATTGATCAGGATCTCTCAGTTATTAAACTAACCTTCTCGAAAAACATAATGCGAGTAGCGCCTCAGGTGTCCTCGCTCCTTTCAAGTACGAGAGACAATGTCATGTCATAAACTTCAGGGTGTCAGAGGTCAAACATTTCGTGAAAACTGACGCATAACTGGCAATCCTATGGCGATTAGCTAGTTCTGCCTTGCGCCAAGGCTAATTAAATAATTGTAACTACTGACCTCTTTGAAGCCCAATGACACTATGGCCACGAATTAAGGCATTGTCTGTAAGCGTGTTTCCCGCACGAAAGGCTGACAGGACAGGTACTTGATAACAAGCATAGGGAGCTACGGTACTTACATCTCGGAAACCTATGATGAAAACAGCTTGGTCTCACTTAGACTATTCTAAAATTTGACAAAAAGAATTTTTTTTTTCCTAAACTGAGTCAAGCCTAGCCGAATGCTGACTCCCAGGATGACTGCTGGAGTAAGCGGGACTCGTCATCGGCCGTGTCTCCGCATTTCGTGGACATGCGCGGCCCACCTTGCAACTCCCGCGGTTTAGCCCCACATGCTAAACGCCCCCGCCTTCTTCTTTTTTTCATCCGGATTAGCGTTTACCTTGGTCTAATTCATGGAAGCCTTCTTGAATAAGCACACTTTTTCTTTCTAAGCTCATCTGATAGAATAACATATAATGGCGTCAAGCGAGAAGGCGGCCGCCATGCAAACATCGGTGACTCACGACGACGACGATTTAGACGACTTATTGGATGAATTTGACGAGCAGATCTTGAATAAACCACCTGGAGCGCTGTCTGCAGAGACCGAGGACGGTTCTTTTGTGGCAGGGAACAATAAGAATACAGGCGAAATACTCGATTCTGAGTTTAAGCACAACATCGAGGATTTGATTAAGGACCTCAATATTGAGGACCCCCAGGCCAAAACCCAATTTGAACAGTTGGTGAAGCAGTTTGAGGAAACACATATGGAGGATGCCAAGAGTTCGCAGACGCCACAAAACTTCGATAATGTAATGAAGGACACAATGGAGCGGTTGAAGAAATCCGGCGAGAATATCGACGAGCAGTTGAAAAATGACCCCTCGGGTAGTAATCCAGAGGATATGCTCGCCCAATTGTTGGCAGGTCTTGGTGATGGTACTGGCGATGGCAATGTTGATGTGTCCAAGCTTTTGACAGACATGTTGGAGCAATTACTGTCGAAGGAAGTCCTTTACGAACCTATAAAGGACTTAAACTCGAAATTCCCGGAGTATCTAAAGGAAAACGAGGGCAAGCTTTCCACTGAAGACCACGCGAACTATACCAAGCAATACGAAGTCACTGAAAAAATATTGGCTGTGTTCGATGCACCAGAGTATGACAACGATAATCTCGAACACAGGGAAAATGTGAACTCCTTACTAGAGTCCTTGCAAGAATTGGGCAATCCACCCACTGAGTTAGTCGGTGATGAAAATGACTTTCCAGGTTTCGGTGGAGGTGGCAACGCAGGGGCCGACACTGGCTTAGACTTTGACTCGGCAAACTTACCGAAGGATCTCGAGAAGAATTTGGAAGAGGGGTGTAAGCAAACTTAAACTAGCTAGCAAATATTTATTGACAGTGGTTTTACATGCTCAAACCACTACGATGCGCAAAATCCTTGTAGTAATCGAGCATTTCCGGTGTAATGCCTCGTGAAATACCCTTCAATGCATGGTCAAAGTGTCGTTCCTCAACTGTAGAAGTATTCTTATTTTCCATTATTGCTGCAAGCCCCGCCTCTTGACACAAGAGCGCAACCTCTGCTCCTGAGCAACCTTCGGTAGCATGAGACAACTTTTGGAAGAGGCCTTCAGAGTCGCTCACGTCAAATTTGATACACTTTTTACGTATGAGGTCCAATCGAGCGTCAAGATCTGGGGGCGAGACGTAAATATGCCTATCGAGACGACCTGGACGCAACAACGCCGAGTCAATCTCTGAGGGTCTGTTTGTGGCAGCAACAACAACGACACCCCTAAGCTCCTCAACTCCATCTATCTCATTAAGCAAGGATGTGAGCACATTCAGCGATGCCAGGGTTGATGCATCTTCCCTCGAAGAAGCAAGAGCGTCTATCTCGTCAAAAAAGATGATTGAAGGTGCAGCTGCTCGTGCCTTGCGGAAAATCTCTCTGATCGTCCGCTCACTTTCCCCAACATACTTGTTGAATATTTCAGGGCCTTTCACCGCCAAGAAGTTGAGCCCGGATTCTGAAGCCAATGCCTTTGCAGTGAGGGTCTTTGAACATCCGGGAGGCCCATACAATAAAACACCCTTGGGAGAGGATATTCCTAGTTTTTTGAATGTTTCTGCTGCTTCAAGAGGTAATTGAACGACTTCCGTGAGTTTCTGTTTGAGCTCGGCCTGTCCAGAAATGTCAGACCATGACACTTTTGGCATTTCCAAGAAAATTTCACGCATTGCAGATGGTCTAATATCAAGTAGAGCCGCCTCAAGGTCCTGTATCTCAACTTTTGTCAAGGGATCAAGATTTTCTATCTTCGCTAAGCTTGCCAACTCTGAGGAGCTCTCGCTGTCAATCCCCGATCCCAGAATCCCCCTTGAAATGGCTTTCATGACACCTTCCCTACATAGGGCCGATAAGTCTGCTCCAACATAGCCATGAGTCTTAGAAGCAATGGTCTTTACATCGTCTTCCAGAAGATTGCATTTCTTTTGATTCATTCGTGAAAGTTGTTTTTTCAAGATATCAGCACGCGCTTCGGCATCAGGGATTCCCACCTCGACCTCTTGGTCAAAGCGGCCTGGACGTCTCAAAGCCGGATCGATGGAATTTGGCCTGTTGGTTGCTCCAACGACAACGACCCTCCCCGCATCGCCCATTCCATCCATCATGGTCAAAAGGGTGGCGACCACACGGGACTCAGTCTCGCCTGCATCATCCAGGCCCCTCTTGGGGGCTAACGAGTCTATTTCGTCCATGAAAATAATCGCAGGCTGGTATTTCACGGCTTCGGCAAATAAGTCTCGTAACGCATTTTCAGTTTCGCCTAAATATTTCGAAACAATCAGCGGGCCATTGACCATGAGCACGTGGGCATCTGACTCGTGAGCGACGCATCTAAGAAGCATTGTTTTACCTGTTCCTGGAGGGCCATGTAAAAGGATACCTCGTGGCGGCGAGATACCAAAGTCCAGGAAAAGTGAGGCATGGTGGAGCGGAATTTGAACCGTCGAACGAAGAAGCGATATGGGCTTCTCAAGGCCGCCAACCTGACTAAATGCGAACGGCCGAGGTAATCTGGGAAATTTTGTGTAGTCCACCTCATGATTCACGATTTTTATCTCGGTTTTCGGAATACATAGATGAGGTGGCGAAACAAAAAATTCTCTGCTTTCTTCCGTGATTGAGAGCTCGGCCATTTGAGCAGCCACTGAAGCAATTGAGCTCGATGACGAAGTGGCATTCAGCTCTATATCTATCACGCGGATCGACAGATTTTTACAGGGAAGAAGGAGCCCAGGATGGATGACCCCGGCTTTGTTCAATGCTGTCTTTACAATCTTCTCGTCAAGATTCTCGCCTTCGACGTGTGCGTGCACAGTCAGGGCAAAAGGCGCCTGCTTCAGGAATCTGCTAATCGTGATTCGGTCCCCCAAGAGTAGCCCTGCCAAAGCTCGCGTGGCTTTTGGGACAAAAATTACATTAAGTTCCTCGCTCTCGTCAGAGTGTTCTACCAATGCAAGTGCATCAGATCCTCCTTCTTTTGTCAAAACCACAAACAGACCTGGCGTGAGATTCAATGATTGGGCGACTTCTGGGTGAAGGAATACTGTGGTGTGGCTTTTCAAAGTCGGCCTTGTAATGAACAGCTTTGGTAATTTTAATTTTTTACCCTCTTCTGGAGCTGACGCTGAAGCGGGGGCTTTTTTCTTCGCTTTCGAGGACATTTGAAAACGTGATAAGCTTACAGTGGGCTGCGATGAGCATCAGAATCAATGGCTAAACACGCCTCGGTCACTTTATGCAATCCTGCGGCGAGACCAATCTTGCAATGACCCCAAATTCAAAGCTGCTCAAATCAAACCCACAGCTCAATCATAAAGGCTTCCATTCCAAAGCACAAGCTCGTTTGAAGTCATTTACAAGCCGATCCCTGTTTCTGGGTTTGACAAACTATACACCTCTCACCGCATCTCAGTGCGATACTTGCATCGTACCTCAGGCGAGTGAAAAAACTTGAGTGTCGACCGTCAAGATCCTCGTGACATGGCAAATATAATCAAGCCAATAGACTAGAGAGCGTGGTGACGATTTGTAATAAATACGAAGAGTCTGAATTCGCTGGATCGAAAATAGTCCTTGTTTATGCAAACCATTGAACCAAGCCTGAGTATATTCGTGAATCTTCATGAGACAAATATTTCGCTTTCTTCGCCGAATGAGTACTGCTCCTGAAGTTGTCCTGAATCAGGATTTATACAATAAATGCCGGAATTTCAGTGTCACCCACAGACACGAAAACTTGTTGTTGGGCAACCACGCCGTCCATGAGATTCTGCGAGCGCATATAAATCATCAGAAACGTTACATGAGCGTTTTCGAAGAGCTAAGCAACAATCCGGAGCTCGAGATGATTTTGAGAGCGAGAGCAGAACGTGTGCAAGCATTTTTGGGAAAGAGTCTTCCTCTTGTATTCCCCGAACTTCTCAGTATATTATGTGGTTTGTCGCACATGAATATTCAAACATCTCCACTGCCGGCTGGCTCGATATTTGGAAACACATACACTCAGCTGGACCTCTTACGACAACTTGGCTCCCGATTTTTTGATTTGCACTGTTCAAACAGCCTTGTATTCGCAAATAGTACGTATTTGTCTTGCAACGCCGAGGAGTTAGAAGAAAGTATGGCCCTACTTCGCAACAAAAGACATCTCATCCTGGAAATTATGATTTCAAGTAATTTGAGCGAGTGCGTTATTCCATATCGTGGAGTTCACTCTGCTGGGCGAATAACTAATAGATCACCAGGCTTCAAAAAGAGTATAAGAGCGTCCACGTGTGTGGCAAGTTTTTATACTATGCTTGGTATATTGATTCGAAAGTTCGGATCAGAGACTGTCGTCAGAGAGTTTTGGAATCCAAAAATGCTACATCCAACTCAAGGACTACTATATATTGCTTTGAAGGGTAAAGGTTGATATTTCGCAGCGTGCCTAAATATATAATGAGGCACAAAATACGATATCTCTCTTGATACGTTCCTGTGCCTCTGACATTTTCGAGTGAAGCACCGAGTCACCGACAATTAAAGCTGCGTTTTTGACTTGACGGCAAATTTCATCCAAGCGAGTAATGACCCTCACTATCGTTCCCTCCAGCTCCACGCTAATTTGCATAATTTCACTAAACGTCAATCCCCTAGCCCATTCATAGACAACGTTCATCAACGCAAATCTCTTCCGAGTTAAAAACTCTTCTTCTTCAGAAGTGAGCGACACCTGATGCTCGTTGTAGATTTTTAGTAATCTTTCAGTAATTTGCAAAATCCTCGTTTTGCCCTTTTCCAATCTTGGCGTCAATGGCGGGTCTTCTTCATCGTTGGTGCGGCCTTCGTACACGAAACAAGACAACAAGGCAACGATCTCCTCCGGTTCGAAATCTCCGAGGAAGTTGTCCAAAATTAACTCGGTGAGTACGAGCTCCCAGCCAGAATTGATTTCACATGCAACACGTCCTTTGAGTACAACATTTTGATTTTTATCAATGAAATCTAGCTGCTCGAGCACTCTTAATCTTTGCTCATAATCTGGAAGCAATTCCAAATTTTCATCCGAAATCAAATGCTTCAAAGACTCAATTTTTTTCTCGATTGTATTTCTTTCGAAGAGTCGGTTGTAAACGCCAGAAAACTCTGGCTTCTTGTAAATTGACATTTCACCGAACTTTTTCAATAAAGTGTCTTTTTGCGCTATGAGCTCATGCAATGATAGCTGAATTGTTCGATTGAACGAGACTTCCTTCAAAACTAACTGGAAGTGAATCATCATCCTGAACAGCTGTGTTGCCTCTTTCACAGCCTCAGGCTCATTGTTCAATATTGCCTTCGGACTTACCTTCAGTGTGTAAATACTAACATATTGGACACTTTCGTAAGGCACGCTTGTCACTCGTAAGCCATCCGAAAACTTGACAGTCTTCATATTCTTCTGAAGATATTCTTTGTTTGGAATGTACGGCAACTTATTCGTGCGACTCAGCTCCTCGTATTTTTCACCATGATTAAATGTCAAAAAGACAAATTTTCTATTGGCGGAGTCAGTTTTGAGAAGTATTCCAAATCGAAGAACGTTGTCTTCATCTTCGAACAACATGAGCTTCCCAAGCCTCAAAACTTGGTATCTAGCCGTTGACAGTTCCTGACATGCAATGATGATTTTTGTGTAAATCTCCTTGTAGTCGGCTATGAGGCTAAATGCAGCTTGAAATTCTTTCGACTGAGCCGAGTCTTCGATAGTGATATTTTTCAAGGTCTCGCTCAATTCCTCTACCTTGATCTTATGCTCGGGCAAGAGGGTCTGCGTTGAGTTTTCACTGAAGGAATGTTTGATCATTTCTTCGACACGCAATGCCTCGATTCTGAGTAGATTCAAGATCATGTTGTAGGTCAATCTGAATTGCGACAGAAGCTTCGTGGGTTTTCCCATTGTTACATCCTTGAAGTCCGCTGGCTGAAGAGGGTGTTTGTACGACATGACAATCACCGTTCCTGTTGTATCTAATCCTCTTCTTCCAGCACGTCCAGCCATTTGAGTGAACTCACCAGGAAATAAGTTCCTGAATCCTCTTCCATCATGCTTTCGCAACTCGCAAAATACAACTGTCCTCGTTGGCAAGTTTAAGCCCATGGCAAAAGTTTCTGTTGCGAACAAGACCTTGATCAATGATTTGGAAAAGAGAATTTCGATACACTCCTTCACTATGGGCAACAAGCCTCCATGGTGAACAGCAATACCTCTGCTGAGGAGATCTCTGATTTTCAAGATTTGGGGCAATTCGCGGTCTTCTTTTTTCAAACGCGCAACAGCACGATCAATGAACATATGGATCTCAGAACGCTCACGAGCGGTACAAAAGTTGACTCCACTTAGAGTGTCAACGTAGTCCTCGCATCTTTTTTTGGAAAAGACAAAAACAACCACAGGAAGTAGCTTTTTTTGATTGAGATATTGTACAAGATTGACCCACGTGCTCTTATTTGGGCCGTCTCTTGCAAACTGTGACTTTGCTTGCATGCCGCCACGTCCGCCGTGGCCACCACCACCTCTTCCTCTCCCTCCACCACGGTTGCCTCCTCTTGCGGTACCACCAGGGCCCTTTCGGGAGCCAGTTCCCATAGTAACGTTCGGAGGAGTGTCTTTCGAATCAGGCATGAGGAGATCCCTATGCTTTTTGAATTCAGATTCACTGAAGACGCCATTGGCATTAATGGCTTTGAATAGATCGTTTTTGGCCCAAATGAATATTTCCAACGGAACGGGACGCTTTGGAGTTGAGATGACGTATATGTCTTTTTGTTTTGTTCTTCCGACCCAATTTGCGAATTCGAAAGTATTTGGCACGGTGGCAGAGAGAAGAATGTATTTCACATGATCCGGGAGCATGATTATGACTTCTTCCCATACAACACCTCTGTCAATGTCATTCACATAATGGACCTCATCAAAAATAACGAACTCTACATCACGGATGAGGTCTGCGCCTCGGTAGAGCATAGAACGCAAAATTTCTGTTGTCATGATCAAGCAGTTCGCGTCTGGGTTGATTTGAACATCACCAGTGATCAACCCAATGTCCATTCCCTTAAAAGTCTCTTTGAAGTCTCTGAATTTTTGATTGGAGAGAGCTTTGATAGGCGAGGTGTAAATGGTTTTTGTCATGTTTCTCGCTGCCATGGCAATTGCGTATTCAGCAACAACCGTTTTACCAGCGGACGTATGAGCCGCAACAAAGACAGAGTCACCCTGTTCCAAATGATATACAGCCTCTTTCTGGAAGGTGTCGAGCTCGAAAGGCCAGGTTCGGGCCATATTCGGAACAATATCTTCGAAATTCTCGATTTTGTGATTCAAGTCCACAACATGAGCCCAATCATGCTTCACTTCGGCTTCAGCGTCCATTTTTTGCTGAAGCAGTTTGTAGTCAAGCGGTTGATAATCATCAATCTCCCCAATGTCGCCAAGCTCCTCGATTTTACGCGAATTTTTTTTCTTGTTTACCTCCAGGCCCTTAAGCTCCTCGGAAGGTTTGTCCGGAAAAGATTCCTGATCGTCGTCGTTCTCTGCCTCGAGCTCGAGGTCTACAATACCCTCTCCGGCTCCTGCCTCTCCGCCCAAGTTCAATCCCCGCAGCATGCCTTGAGGAACATCGAAGAGTCCCTGATCGTTTTTATGTAAGAATTGGAATTCATTCTTCAGATTCAGCTTGTTCAATGACTGATTGGTTTGCGTCTTATTGAAAAGACCCCCGGGCTGGAAAGGAAGAAAGTTTGATTTGCCCTTCAAGGCGTCCAGCTTGGAACCCAATCGTCTATTTATCGACAAAGAGTTGGTGGCATTCGCATTGTCTATCTCTGAGAGCCTCAATTCCTCCTGAAATCCGGACACAGAGCCCTCGATGCCGCCTCTTTTGAATCGAAAAGATGTGCGGTGGATCGCGTCGGGCTGAATCAAAAGCTCCTCAAAAAGCTTTTGCTTATCCACCAGAGGTACAGATTGAACAAGCTCAAGCAAATCCCATGAAAGGCATGGCGATGGCTCTAGCAATTCCTCGGTCAACTCCTGAGCCATGCTGTGTGAGAGCTGGCTCGTGCTTCGCCACAGAATGTTTTCCTGTGGATCGAGAAAATCTGCTTCGATCATGACTATTTTAGACTAAAGAGATTTGGTTTGTGTAAGCTCAGAGAGTAAACGTTGTTGAAATACCGTTACAGATTTGTTTGTCCTTCGATTAGGTAGTTCAGTCTTTTGTTGTGAGCAATGATTTCGCGAGACGTACGTTTGGCCCTGAGCTTCAAGCGTCGCGCAATTAAACGCATGGCTGCGCAAAGATCACTATTGTTTAGCGGAAGTCATAGATAATTTTACATGCTTTCAAGATTATTTGGGTTTTGCGAAGAGCTCTAACTCATTTACAATTTACTCTATTTATTGTGTCATCATTCTTAGCATTTCACATGAGCTGAACTTCATGGTGCTCTGGAAATGTCAGTGTTATGCTAGCACTGTCGGGTTCCCTGGCAAGTTCACAATTTCGGTTTACTAGCATTTATGCCACCTGCAGTTGCCGCAGGGTTGATCTCCAATTTACCGTTCTCGTCTTGCTTTTTATCCTTTCCGAAGAAGACAACGGTCACTGTCAAATCATCCCTATAGCGTCTCGATACAGGATTAGGGATCGAGATTAGCATCAGGGTCTGTTCCCGA
The DNA here is from genome assembly GCA_030564885.1 of Metschnikowia kofuensis (nom. inval.). Lineage (NCBI taxonomy): Eukaryota > Fungi > Ascomycota > Pichiomycetes > Serinales > Metschnikowiaceae > Metschnikowia > Metschnikowia kofuensis (nom. inval.). The sequence continues at coordinate 44,344 of JAJLZY010000057.1, forward strand.
GATCCACCATTGGACAATGCATTTCTTATCAAATGCGTGGACACATTCTTATCCTCCATGAGAAAGCCGCCGTGAGAGAATTGCCTGTTTTTACGAAATGGTTGCTTGCTGCTTTTGTCATTGGTAACATCTGAGACTTCAGGTAAACCTTTCTCGCTGGAACCAAAGAAATTCCAAAGAGACTTGTTTGGCTTCACCATCTTTTCTTTTTCCATCCACTTCACCACGAGACCCACAATTTCTTCATTGGAGAGCATTTCGTAAAGCCCATCTGACGCCATGACTAGAAAGTCGTTGTTCTCAGGGCTAATCTTTGTCGTTGTGATAACAGGCTCCGCGGTCACATAAGGAGGAGATCTTAAATTATTTGGTAGCTTCCGACCAAAGAATTGCTTGTAAATTTTTTCTTGAATTGATGCAGGGAGCTTGTATCGACAATCACCGAAAGCTCTCGAAGGCTCCAAAGTTCCCAAAACGCGCCCATTTCTGATCACATTTGGCTCATCGGGATGCTCAGAAATAATTCTAGCCACTTCGGTTGAATTTGATCCTGTTTGGTCAATACTTAGCTGTCTGACGGTCCATTTGTTGTCTTTGAATGACCCAAGAAGCGCTCTGGAGTCGCCTGTGACGGCCACTTTTAGCATCTTAGAATTTGTATCGTAGAAGGAGAGCAATGCACAGGACCCTGACAAAGCGGGCATCAACAACTCTGCGGCCTTGGCTTTATTGTTGTCGTTCAAGAGCCTCTCGATATTCTTGTTGACGATTTCGTGATCTAATTTGAGAAAGCCATTTTTAATGGCTTGGTCAATCGTTGCACTGCTGGGAACATAACGAAGATTCTCTTCCTTTGCTGGCTTGAAGATCGTGCCGAATTCGTGAACTATGTACAGAATCAACTGATCTCTCAATTTTGAAGAAGTGGTCCAGCCGCCATGGCCATCGAAAACGCCGAAGAACATCCAGTCCGTTGATGTCTTGATATTGTTATCTTGTAAGATTGGGACTTGAACAATCTCCTCGGCTCTGTCGTCTTCAATCGGCGAGTTTGATGGGAGCTGACAGATATCATATCTGGTCACGCCCTTTCCGCGGCTAACGTAGTAAGACTCTTCAAATTGTCTCAATTTTGCGCTGACCTGCTCCTCATTCAAGAGAAACACGCCTTCTTTATGTTGCTGTGCTCCCAATCCATTTTTCTGAAGCATCGAGCTGGTGGCAGACTGAAAAAGTCCATTATCGGCTTCCGCGGGTTGGCCTTTCAGGGAGGACAAACTGTTCAGTTTCGATAAGCTGCTATTAGACAACGATGGCGGCAAGCTGTCCAATTTATAGTGTGTGGACAGGGTCAAAGTGACGTACGTGCCAACAAACACCACGCCTGAAATAAGCGCCACGTTTCCCTTACTCAAAATCCGAGAAGGATTTTTCTTGGTAGTGCTAGAGCTCGATAAAAGCTTTCGTGATGCTTGGAAGCGACGAGATGCAATGTATATGAATCTAGGTTTGGGGCTAAGCATGTACATCTGGAGTCCTTGGTGGTGAGATATTCGAAAGCGTATAAGTACTGACACAACTTCAGACACACCACAGCGAAAAATGATATAAAGAGTTGGACGAGTCTGTTTCTGGTCTCCAAACGTATTGAAATGTCCGTGTGTTCAGATCGCCTCAAAGCAATTGTCAGATAACCATTGCGTATGAACCCCGGCGGCAGACGCGAGGACAGACGAGGGAAGTGCGGGGTCATATACAGGGACACGTCGATTGGACCTAGCAGTTCACTTGACTTGACTTATCTCCGGTGTCTGAGTATCGAATTTGTCTTGAAATGTCGAACTTACTAGCCATCACATACATCGTATGAGATAGAAGTTGATTTGGCGGCTAGAGCGTATGAGGGCTTAGAACCTCAGAATTGAGGCTTTCTACGATAAGTTGATGTACTGCTAATTTATTAATTGTAAGAACGTTTGCCAGTCTCACCAACACTTTGTCTCATCGAATTGCACCAAATCCTGATAGCAACACCACAACGTCAGTGTACTTTTCAATACACGGCACGCCTAGAGCACTTGGATACAAATTTCCTTCATACTTTTCTTTAACACAACTTCGATAAAATTTAGTTGTCAGTGGTCCCCGCAGTCCGCCTCAAGCGATTCTTCAAAAAAACAGGCGCTTAAGCGGCGACGGTGACTTCGACATCCACACCAGGCTCAATCGTAATCTGGGTGATCTTCTTGACGATGTGAGCTGGAGCAAGCAAGTCAATGACTCTCTTGTGAACCTTCATCTCGTAAGCATCCCAAGTCTTGGAACCCTCACCGTTAGGAGCCTTTCTGGTGGTGATCTTCAAAATCTTAGTTGGCAATCTGATTGGGCCCTTCTTAACAATGTCGTTCTCAACGGCGTTGTTGATAATGTTAGAGCAGACCTTCTCCAACTGCTTGACCTTGGTAGAGGTCAAGGTAATTCTGATCTTGTGGATCTCTTGGGCTTGTTCTTGGACCTTCTCCTTGTTGATTTGAGCAGACATTTTGATTATTGACGTTGTGGGGAGTGAAAGATTCGTGTATTGATTTATGAAAATTTTGTCATTGCGCGGACAGCAGCGCATCACGTGCTCAATATGCTAGGGTTCAAGACCTAATGTTTTCCAGTCTCACGTGCGCGAAACCGCTGACTCAAAAACAGAGATATTCGTGTCACAAGCAATCATTATTTCGTCTTGCTTCCCCGAGAATTATTATTCTATCAATTCGAAGACGGCGTTATTTGCCCATTATGTGGTTTTGACAAAGCACAGGTATGAAATAGGGTGCTCAGCGATGATGGCTTAGATGGAGATTTAGGAGGTCAAGTACATGCAGTTCAATCCAAGCTCAGCATGGTTAAAACATTGAGGTTGAAGTATATTAGAAAGAAGGCCTACTGATTCTTAAGCAAGGCATTCATGTCTGATTCAAAGCAGCAGTAGATCGCGCACAGAGATCACCTTTGAGCGGACCGTGATATCTCATGATAACTAGTCATCTGCTTGTATATCACGACATCGGCACAGAGGAAACGGCAGGCGACATTCCTTACTCCGCACAAATTGATGTCTCTCCGCTCCAGGCCTCATCCATAATCTCTCCGTTGTCAGTAGCTAAACACCGCGAAAATTGCAACTGATCTGACAGTCATCCATCCTGTGGTCTCTAGAGGTCTGTCTAGCCTCCGTCATCATTCCCTAGATGATCAGCACTCAGTCCTTTACAACCTCTTCACAAGCCTGTGATACCTCCTTGCAGAGGCCTCGCACACTCTTCCATAACACCTCTAGCTCCTGTTCGTTTGCGTTCCCCGAAGTAGCCCACCTTATGTGGCCCTCATTATCGAGCACGTATAGGTAACCAGAGCATGTGTTATCGCACTTTAGGGTATTTTTCGTATCAACATCAAATAAACCATGAGGTATCAAGTAATAATTTTCATGCCTTCTGAAGGTGACCTTTTTACGCAAGTTACCTTTGGAGAAGCCAGAAAAAAGACCTTTCGCCCATGTCTGAGGTATATTTAAATCAACGATTTGTGCAAGTGGATATTTCTCACGAAACTCACGGTATCCTTCGCCACTAAGATAATGATCAACGTAAGTGTTGGCGCATCTCTCTCCGGAGATCGTCGAGAATATACGCAAGATTGTGACCCTGTCCTTCAAAAGATCGTAAAGTTTATGTGTGTTGTTTGACAATGAGTTTGCAATCAAGTTTGGAAAAAACTTTGACTTTTCTCTTTTGAAGTATGAAACTGGAGGCAGAAAGATTTTACCCTTAGTATTGTTAAATGACTTAAATTCGTAAAATGATGAGTGCTTGAGGTCATGATCAAGCTGCCGTTGTCGTCTTTCTCTAGCTTCTTCGCTGAAAATGTTTCTTATAGAGGTGCTTCTTTGGCCAAGCTCTATGGGCTTCTCGAATCCAAACGGCCTGGATATTACTTCAGGTCTTGTGAGGGCGGGTTCCGACGTGGCCAACGCAGACCTAAGAAACCCTGGCGTTCTTTTTTGGTATAGTTTGCCAAGTGTACTAAAGTGGCGAAAGCTCATTTACCGATCTCGAATAACACTAGGTGTATTGAACAGTGCCGCGTCCGTGAAGTGACTTTAAACGATGCGAGCGCACCTGTGAGCCCAAGTCGAACAATCAGTTCGATGGTAAGGACACAACTACAGAAGAGATTCTACGTTCTCTCAATCTCAAAATTCTCAAAATTCTCAACATAGGGCTTTGTTTCATACTTGCAACTCCCTGTGGGGTCAATCTTTTTTTTCTCTTCATTTGTTATAATTCATTCAAACCATTTGAAGCAAACCAGCCAATTCAATATTGAACGCGCGTTCACTTTTTACTTTGTTGATGTCTTCAGAATCAAATTCAGATAAAGCTGCCCATAAAAATCACTCTGCTCAGAAACCAAGAAACACTCAAGACATTTGATCAAGCACAATTTCTGGCTAATTCACATTTTGCTTATTTCTCAAACACTTTAGTTATGCTCGATAATTCTCGGAATGCTGCTGAATCACGGCCTACCAGGCCACTTCCAAAGACTCGCCAGCCACCTGCACCTTCCAAGATCCCCGTGCGAACGAAGAAAAAACCGGCCTTGAACAAAGATCAACTCCTTCACCAGAGAAAAGTGTCAAATTAGTCATTTCGAGCCCATACGCATCACAATACAATGAGTATAAATTTAAGAGATGGGTTGCTTGGGCAGCCTGTTGACCATGTTCTCGAGGATCTACTTGTGAGGTTTGTGATAAATGTACCCGATGAAGACTTGTCTTCAATCGAAAGAGTGTTTTTCCAAGTTGAGGAAGCCCAATGGTTTTACACCGACTTCGTGCGGGCCATCAGTCCTGAATTGCCGAGCATGAAGATGAAGAGCTTTGCGCCGAAAATACTAAGCAAATGCCCGTTGCTTTGGAAATGGGGAGACCCCACCGATGCTTTGCCGAGATTCGGCAAGTATAAGTCGACCATTCCTGTCAGAGGCATAGCTATGTTGAATGCAGATTTGACAAAGGTGGTGCTATTGAAAGGAATCGAGTCCAACACTTGGTCCTTTCCTCGCGGTAAAATTTCTAAGAGCGAGGCCGATTTAGAGTGCGCTATTAGAGAAACACGCGAAGAGACTGGGTTTGATGCTCGGGAATACGTGAACGAGAAAGATGTTCTCGAAAGAACAATTTATGGTAAAAATTTCAAAATATACTTGGCTAAGGGGATTCCCGAAGATCAAATCTTTGAACCTCTTGTTCGAAACGAAATTGCAGAAATTCGTTGGTTTGACATCAAGAATCTTGCGAAGCTTGTGAAGAATTCGCCTAATAAATATTTTGTTGTCAACACTCTTCTCAAGCCTCTAATCAAGTGGATAAATGGCAATAAGGGGTTGGTGAGCGACGAGCAATTGATGAGAGAAGCCGAAATCAGATTGAAGGGCTTGATGGGGATCACGCCGAAACCTCAAGCCAATGCCGATGCTGGCCGAGAGTTGCTCAATATTTTACAGGGAGCCAAACCGCAAGCTCCTCCATCTACTGCTACATCCTCCGGGCTTTCTGCTCCGCCACAGCAGCAGCAATTCATTCAAATGTCCCTTCCGCAACATTTGCATAGCGTTTATTCAGGATTTGCACAGATGCCTCAATTTTTTTCCCCATACAATCAAGGACTGAACCAGTATCCCATGATGGCCCCACCAGAATTCACAGCGCCACAATTTGAAACAAAAAATGCTGCTATTGAAATGATTTCCCCCAACCCTGTTCAACAATCTCTGATTTATCGCCCATCATCATCTCCGAAGCAAGCTGAGGCATCCAGCAATTCAAAGGAGCTTTTATCGATACTTCAGGGAAAGCCTATTCGTAAAGACACTGCTCCTTCCGAATCTATACCTGTCAGTAACGCTCTGAACGAGACTGGCTCGGCCGAAGAGCTTTTGCTGATACTCAAAAAGACTAAGCCGAGGGCTAGAATAGAAGACAAAGCCCACGCGAGTTTACACACACCTGATATCCGTGCAGAGACCCCCTCCAAAAAGATCACTTTGTTGAAGCGCGATAAGTCAGCATCCGAGGAGAATGCATCGGCCACACTTTTAGGCATTCTTGGGAAAAAAACATGCAACGGCGTAGATCTCACAACGTCAGAACTGGGACCCACCAAAAAGCACCAAATCGAAGAAAGCTTTGTGCCAGCAGGCTTTGCTAATGGTCACCACAACAAAGCAGGGAAGCCTCCAATGCAAGCAAGCTCAATACCAGCAGAAGCAGGACTTTCTGTAGGTTCGAATACACCAACAGAAGCAACCGGTGACGATCTGTCATCTGAAAAAGCCAATCACGCAACTCCCTCACTTTCGAGCTCGGCAGAATTACTTGGTCTTTTGCACCCGAAAAAGCCTAATGATGAGGAATCGAAGTCCCGACAAAATTCACTTGGGAAGTCAGAGCATTCTAAGATGCCCATCAGACTCGCCAAGAGGGGCGACATGGTCCCTGCCAATTTAGAGAGCTACTTTCGAAGTGAAACTGAAACGCAAAGACAACCCCCGCCTCCAGCAGCAGATTTGAGTGCTGGAAACCAAATCTTGCGTCTTTTGGGTAAGGGTTCCGAAACAACTCCAACAGGCGCTGCTCACGATGTCCAACAAAATGAAAAAGACACTAAGAGTTTCGATGATTTCGACGACTTTGAAAACTTCGACGATTTTGAGGATGCTCATGATCCGTCCAGTCATATTTACGATTTGATCCAAAACACTTTAGACGAAGAGACTGACGAGGAGGCTATCTACGCAGAGCCACCGTCTCACCACCACTTATCAGATTCGTCTACTATCACAAATGAATTCCGCGAAATTATTGACAACCCGAAGCCCATGCCGCATCACACCACCACATATCAAAACACCTATGGTTTGCTGGTTAATGGGCTGAGCAGAGAAGCGCCTGCAAACCAGGTGAATCGCGCTCCTTCTACAAATGGGGCAGATATTCTCCTGCTCTTAAAACGGAGCTAAGCCATTCCATCTCCTTTGCTTCATACCAAAGACAAAGTTAAGTACGAAATGCCCTCTTTGAAACTCAATTCGAGCATTTTAGCTACCGAAAAAAAAAGCTTGCGCAGTTGTATTTATCGTCTTCGGCTTCTTCGAGTTCCTCTTGGCTGCATTTCCAGCCGTTGACGATTGCGCTGAGCTGTTCTTCTGAACTGCACAGCTACGGTCAGTCGAATTTGAACACGAGACAGCCGTAATTTCTGTGTCTTTTGTGTAAATGAAGGGAAGCTCCAAAGGTCTGCTGACAGCACTCTGGTATCTTTGCTTCCAAGCAGAGATGAGCAAATTTTCCGCATCGGCACTCGAAAAATCAATCGACGAGGGAAAGAACTTGAGATCCCATAAGATTTCTGACTCCTTGAGATCTTTTAATTCTCTCAGCAAGAAGTGAAGCTTTAAACCTAGCTTGTGTTTTGATGCGGCTGCAAGTTTATCCGTTTCGTGAGCCACTTTCCATTGTGTATTTTTCACTACATCAGTCTCATCGAAGCCGTTAAGGCCAGAAAGCCGTTTCTCAAAGCTTGAAAGCGAAGGGAGACGAACGTCTGATTCCACGTAAGAAAGACTAGACGTGCCACGACTATCAAAAAGAGCGAGCAACCCCTTTTCACTAACATATGGGCAACTGGATAAGACAAGAACCTCAAGCTTGGACTCCCTCAAGGCTAGTCGAGATGCAAGTGTATAGAGAAGCTGATCATCAATCTGACGGTTGCCAGACAAATCGAGACCCCTCAATGACGGGATATTACATAACATGAGAATCTCAGAAGTCTTGAAAGCGGGCATCTTGGAGCAGTCGATAACAACCGATGCTCCGTGTAGACCACCCACAAAGCTTACAAAGTCATTTATGGCAATGTTAGAGAACACATTTTCGACACGATGCTTTCTGTAGAACGGAACAAGACAGGCTTCAAGAGACTTATCTCGCATGTCCATAGAAGACGTGTACACGAGCCTCTTACCATAAAGTGAAGCGCAGTGGCAAGAAAATGCCGATTGATCGCCAAACCTACGAGCAAACATCCGAAACAAGTCTGGCAGGTCAGTGCCATTTTCTAGGATCGCGTTCCAAACCCCCTGCCAAGAAGACCACAGGCCTTCCTCGAGAAAGTGCGGTAGAAGTGCATCGGCATTCGCGCCAATGATTTTGGCGCACTCTTCACTCAATGAACTAGTGAAGCCACTCCCATTGCTTCTAGAAATGGTGGATCGGCTTTGCTTTTGTGGGGGTATATGCATCCACAGGTATAAAGGAGAGCCGGAGGCATCAAACACAGGCTTCTCGTGGGTGAAAGCCGGATCCTCCGAACGTACAGGTCTCAAGGAGACACCCTTTTTTCTAATTTTGCGACGAAAAGGCTTTCTGTTTCCCCGCTTGCGGTTGTACTTTTGCTTATTGAACATGTTTACTCCACCTGGAGATCGTACGGCCACTTTCAGAGCGAGCCTCCACCATCGACTCGACTGTGCACGCAGGTTCGCGCAGCCTCATCGCATTGTTGAAAACTAAGCAGATTTCGCATGTTGAGGCACAGGAAAATTCAGCAAATTGGATTGAAGCACAGCTTATCAAGCTTCTGGGATTAAGAAGCCGCGCAAATTGCTAACACACATCTTCACTTTTAGGTATCGAATATCTCTGTCAGCATAGAATACGAACAGCGCCGACCCTTCGCCTAAACGTTACTCCAAAATGAAGCTTGATACATCGCACATGCGGTACTTGACCGCAGATGACTTTCGAGTTCTTCAGGCTATAGAGTTGGGATCCCGCAACCACGAATTAGTGCCTACGCAAATGATACATTCAATAGGGGGACTCAAGTCACCCTCGGGAACCAATAGGGCGTTAGGGGACTTGGCCAAATTAAAACTAGTCGCAAGATTGAGGAACGCGAAGTACGATGGTTTCCGTATCACGTACCTGGGATATGATTATCTTGCGCTAAAGCTGATGCTCAACAGGAACACCCTCTACTCTGTAGGATGTACTATTGGTGTGGGAAAAGAATCAGATATCTATTCTGTGAGTGATCCAAACGGGCAGCAGAAAGTTTTGAAGATTCACAGACTTGGCCGTACATCTTTCAAAACAGTGAAAAACAACAGAGACTATTTGAAAAATAAACAGACTTCGAATTGGATGTATTTGAGTCGCTTGGCCGCGGAAAAAGAATACGAGTTCATGACTATTTTGTACGACAATGGATTTGTGGTGCCTACCCCCTATGATTACCTGAGACACTGCGTGATGATGGAATGGATCAAGGGTTACACTATGAAGCACATGAAGAAGTACTCATCCTATAAAAAGTTATATTCTGAATTGATGAACTTTATCGTGAAACTTGCAAATCATGGCCTCATCCATTGTGACTTCAACGAGTTCAACATCATCATCAGAGACCCAGAAGATGCAAAGCAGCTGAAATCTGACTTCGTGGTCATCGATTTTCCACAGTGTGTGTCGATCGAGCATGTGGATGCCAAATTTTATTTTCAAAGAGACGTGGATGGTATACGTTCTTTCTTCGAGAAAAAATTTGATTACTCACCTAAAAACGACCCCACCATGTTCGACACTGAGGGCTATGGTGAGGGCTACAAATATGCTTACCCCGACTTCAGCAGAGACGTCCACAGAGTGAATGAGTTGGACACAGAAGTGAAGGCATCTGGGTGGACAAAGAAAAAAAACAGGGAGGACCGTGACTTGGAAGCCGCCGTGGAAGGAATGAGGGCCATCGATGTAAGTGAAGATCAAGAACAGGAGAATATTGCAGATTATAGCGAAGAAGATTTGGAGAACTCAGAGCTGGAAGAAGAAGCATATGATGACGAGCCGGAGCTTTTGGTCTCATTGGAAGACGAAGTTGATGAGGAGGAAAATGAAAAGATCATCGAGGCAATTTCAGCAGGTGGGAAGAACCTAAAGGTGGACAAGCTCGGTAATTACATCCTAGATGAGTGAGATTTAATGTTGATGTCCTCATACACCCAGATTAGTTAAAAAGAAACCGCAAAAAGTATTGGTATTCGTTCCAGCACAAGCAATTCAACTGGGGGTCATGCGTATGAAATGCAAGAAAGGAAAAAGCCTATGAAAGAGCGCCTTCATAATGTGAAGATCCCTCGATATATGTTAACCGGAAATAATATCATGACTTTCTAAACACTAATTAATACATCTCTTTTACACTAATGTTTAACGAGTAGCCATACCCTTGGTAACAGCTCTCTTCAAGACCAACTCAGCCTTTCTGTAGTCGTCACCAGTGGACTCCTCGATCTCCAAGGTTTGCAAAGCATCAGACAAAGCAGACTCAATCTTGTCCTTGGCAGACTTCTTCAATTTAGCAGACAAAACTGGGTCAGTCACGGTGGACTCGACAGAAGCAACGTAAGCCTCCAACTTTTGCTTTTGCTCGTGTCTCTTGGCAAAAGCGTCATCGGCGTTCTTGAACTTCTCAGCGTCAGAGATCATCTTCTCAATCTCGTCAGTGGACAATCTACCGATAGAGTTAGAGATGGTGATGTTGGCGGATCTGCCGGTGGACTTCTCGAGGGCAGTAACCTTCAAGATACCGTTGGCGTCAACCTCGAAGATAGACTCCAAGACTGGCTCTCCAGCTGGCATAGGTGGGATGTTCTTCAAGTCGAACTCACCCAACAAGGTGTTCTCGGAACAGTTGACACGCTCACCTTGGTAAACTGGGAATTGCACAGTGGTCTGGTGGTCAGCAACGGTGGTGAAAGTTCTTCTCTTGATCGTTGGGACAGTGGTGTTTCTTGGGACGACTGGGGCGAAAACGTTACCTTGCATGGCAACACCCAAGGACAATGGAATGACATCCAACAACAACAAGTCTTTGGTGTCCTCAGAGGTGGATTGACCGGTCAAGATAGCACCTTGAACGGCAGCACCGTAAGCAACAGCTTCATCTGGGTTGATAGACTTCTCCAATTGCTTACCGTCAAAGAAGTCAGACAACAACTTCTGGACCTTTGGAATTCTGGTGGAACCACCGACCAAGACGACCTCGTCGACGTTAGATCTTGGGATCTTGGCATCCTTCATGACTTGCTCGACTGGGGTCAAGGTAGACTTGAACAAAGCAGCGTTAATGTCCTCGAATCTAGCTCTGGTGATGTTCTCGGAGAAGTCCTCACCATCGAACAATGAGTCGACCTCAACAGTAGTTTGGGTGACAGAGGACAAAGTTCTCTTAGCACGCTCACAAGCGGTTCTCAATCTTCTCAAAGCTCTAGAGTCACCAGAAATGTCAAGACCGGTCTTCTTCTTGAAAGAAGCAGTGAAGAAGTCCAACAAGTTGGTGTCGAAATCTTGACCACCCAAGTGAGTGTCACCAGCAGTGGCCTTGACAGTGAAAACACCACCAGTGATGTTCAACAAGGAAACATCGAAAGTACCACCACCCAAGTCGAAGATCAAAACGTGTCTCTCCTTCTCAGACTTACCAGCACCCAAACCGTAAGCAATAGCAGCGGCAGTTGGCTCGTTGATGATTCTCAAGACGTTCAAACCAGCAATAGCACCGGCGTCCTTGGTGGCTTGACGTTGAGCGTCGTTAAAGTAAGCTGGCACAGTGACAACAGCCTTCTCAACCTTCTTGCCGATCTTGGCCTCAGCGATCTCCTTCATCTTGGTCAAGACCATAGAAGAGATCTCTTGTGGAGAGAAAGTCTTGGTCTCCTCCAAGTAGTCAACCTCGATCAATGGGTTGCCGTTGGAGTTGACAACCTTGAAAGGCCAAGTTTGAATGTCCTTTTGAACAGACTCATCGTCGAAAGCACGTCCGATCAAACGCTTAGCATCGAAGACAGTGTTCTTTGGGTTCAAAGCGGCTTGATTTTTGGCAGCATCACCAATCAATCTCTCCTCAGCGGTGAAAGCAACGAAAGATGGGGTGACTCTGTTACCTTGCTCGTTGGCAATAATCTCGACAGCGGAGTCGTAAGTCGCAACACACGAGTAGGTAGTACCCAAATCGATACCGATAGCACCCTGGAAAACACCGTCAGCCATTTTTATAAACTTTTACTTTTCTGGGAAAAGGAATGGGAAGTGTGTAGAAGAGGGAATTACCGAGATTTAAATGAAAAAAATTTTCGCGCGAATTTTTTTTCAAGCAGACCTTCGTGCCTTGGGATCCCAACGGAAAACCCGGACCCCATCGGCCGGGTAGGATCAAATATACTCCGCTGAGTAAAGATGAGAATGATGTGCAGAACTGACTCAATCAAGAATTAACTGAGGTGAAAGACCCGGGATTTACCGAAAGCCGAAGCAGATTTTCATTAATTACAGGGAAGCGCTCTTTCACAGAAAAAATCAGGCTCCAAAATGAAATGTAAGGGCTAGCTAAAGGATCGAACAATGCATCACTTTTGACACTCCTGCACTTCAGAGTATTCGCAGCCGCCTGCTCATTCCAAATTTTGCAGCACATGCTGCGCACTCTCACGCTTGATTTGACTCTCCTAACTCTGCAAGGACATTTTGTTTGTCTCCCATTCGCAGAGTGGCTTGGAAAGAGCAAAACACATTTCATACTTCTATTTGCTGCGGAGCTCGAGTAAGGCCCTCCGAAGCATGATCTTGGCCTGGGCGACTTGTTGAGGTTTACCTTTGAGGGAGATGGTTTGCGGGAGGTCCAGAGTGCGAAATCTGCTGTTCATGGTTTCAAGGGTGACAGGTAATACCGAGATACGGCAATTTGTTGCATTGTGAATCATCGCTATACGGTTGCCTTGTGGCCCAATGATCGCGCTAACTTCATTTTTGGACAAACGAATTGTCTCCGTTATGACTGTCGGACTGTCATGTGTATACGCGTGTGCGTTTTCATTTGCGTTTGGCTGAGCATGCATTACACCCAACGGAGACCGCCCACAGGGAGAAGGATTTTCTGACGTGTTGTTCAGCAGCTGAGAAGACTCAGATATATCTTGAAATATATGTGTCTGTCCCGAATTATTGTAGATTGATTGGCGCGTGTAGACGCTTTGTCGCTGGATTTCATGATTCTCAATCGTGGCAGCGACTTCTTCGGGTGCTGCCATCTGGTCTGAACCTGATTGGTCTTTGAGGCTCAAGTTAACACTCGGTAGACTTTCTGAAAAAGTCGATCTAACCTCTTCCTGATGGCTCGATGAGCGTATGCTATCCATCTCCCTCAAAAACACGTCCATTTTGCATGCCACTCTGCTCAAAGGTACTCGAATAGAGTATCCAAAGAATGCCTCTTCCTGGACTTGCGTTTGTGCGCTCATGTCAGAAACCTGGAATCTAATGACCTCAAACCCCGTGGCGAGTAGAAGCTTTAAAATGTTTTGCCTGCCACCTTGCAAAGCAACCCTCCAAGATCCAGGGGCCAACTTTTTGAACGAGACATGAGTCTCGGGGTTTTGAGGACGAATCATGAAGCCAAAGCATTTCTCCCAAACAGCTATTGCCATTATCACCTCATGTGTAGTCAAAGATATCTTGATGAAGTGGCTAGGCACCTCGTGACTGGCCATAAGTACTTCTAAGGAAAACGCGTAGTTCGAAAAAACGAGAACTTCTATGTTGTGTAAGTTTTCTAAGGAATACATATTTGCTGGGGTTTTACTTATAAACTTATACTGAGATCAACTGATTGCAATTTTTCCCTCCAGAACACAAGCTGATTCGGCTAATTATAGGAAAGGCGGCAAATACAAAGACTGGAATGTGGGGAAAACCGCGTGGCTTTGTCTGCGCGTCTCGCGAATCGAGCAGGATATGTATAAGAGGCTAGCGCTGCAATCAACAGGTAGTCGCATTTCGATGCCAAAATTCAAATTCTTGACATGGTCATTCTCAGAATACATTGCATCTAAAGTTCAAGCGTCTTTCGTGTACCCATGCCATGGATGAAAAGCTCTTATACTTATGACGAGCTGTCTTTCATCCCATTTTGACGGACATCCTAAATATCGAGAAATTGCTTAGACAGCTGATCCAGAACAGGGTAAATGTTCCTTTCTTGATCTCGATTTTTTTTCTTCATTTTTTCCTAACGGTCATGAAATTCACAAGCTGTGACTTAAATCAAGAAAGCCTCGACCTGTAAATGCTTTCAGCTACTTGATAAAGGAACCTGTATTGATGAACTGTCTGAACCATCATCATGCGATGCTCACGGAGCTTTTTTACAATCTCATAAACGATGTCCTTTTCTGGGGTTTCCAATAAGTCCGTCCTTAGTAGATGGTCAATAGCCATGAATGTACCTGTTCTTCCTACTCCTGCCGAACAATGAACAATAGGAACAAGATTTGGGTCTTGTTGCTTGAGTACAGATATCCTTTTGGAAAGCAGAAAAAGAGGTTGCACAGAATTGGGGGTCAGAGTGTCTCTCCAACCCAGGTAGTAGTAGTGGTATACCGTCATCACGTCATCACCCGACGCAAGATTGAACTTGGTGAGAAGAAAATCGGACTGAGTTTCCTCACTCACCCAAGTGACTGTCAAACTAATCGGCATCAAACGATCTGCCACAAGCGCCTCGCTCATATCCCACGACTTCTCGCTCTTTGAAGGCCAATATTTGCAACACTTTTCACGACTCTGCTCGATCAAAGGAGTGACCATAGCAATCAAAACAGCCAGTGATTTAGTTTTTTTGGCCTGCGTGTAACACATTGACCAGAAATGATGAACAGAATTTTCCAACGGGCCCTGTGCTGCGATGTAACCATCTTGGCCTAGCTTCACAAATGAAGCATTTGTGTAATCAGAGCCATCGCTCGCGGTATCCAAACAGACCCGGGTTCTGTTCCAAGGGAGCACGTTCGAGTACCGATTTCTCTCGCGATTTTTCACATCAAGGGCCGAATCAACACTCCAGGCCGAGTCTTTACCTTGAGGCTCGAGGGCTAGCGATAGATGTTCTTCGCATAGGGCTGTAATGTTGCGAAACCCTGCGCAAATTTGTTGTTCTGTAGCACCGACAAATCTTGGCTTTCCCGTCATCAGCCTAGAAAGAGAGGCGCGTTCACAAATGGCGAGGGGCGGTTTTCTCGCTTATTTATGTTTCAAACTCTTGCTTGCATTTAAAGCTACGCACGGGCAATCCTTAATGGTTACGAGCAGGCACTGCATCTAAACTTGATACTTCGGGATAATGAGCTCCTGCCAGGGCGACAGCAAAAGCACTTCGTAGGTGATGATGGGTTCAGAGACCCGATTGTGCTGCAATATTCAGTTCATATAATAAAAAGGCCGACGCGATACAAGTATCGCATAAAAGTTTGTCCCTCCCCTCAATCTCCCAGTCCAAACTTGGTCCCACCAGATCGGGAAAACAGTGTCCAATTTCTTGCTGAATGTAGATCGCTCGAGTCTCGCCATGTTTACATATGCAAGGCCGATCCAGTCCGATAATGGAAGCCTAATGGTCACGTGTGTCTTTGAAGTACACTGTTGTGAACCGAAAAGAAGGCCACAGCAATGGCTAGTTGCTTCAAAATATGTAGACATTTTATTGTATTGTATGTATATACACCCCATTATTCTGCTTGAGTTGCACGGTCATTCTGTTCGATCAAGCAAAGAAACTACGCGCAGCTTCAACCGGTCGGCAACGATATCCTCCTTCGGGATGACACCCGCAGTTTTCAAGACCTCCGCGGTGTTGTCCACAACCTTGTGCCAATCGATTGGCTTTTCCCCAATTTCTTCGTTGAATTTAACTGTTTTGAGCCACTCACGCGCATCCTCAGCGGAATAATTTAAGTGAGTAGAAATGTAGTCGACAGCTTTGTCCGGGTTTTGTAGAAAGTAGGCTACTCCCTTGCGCACGGCTTTCATGAAACGAAGCAAGTTATCCTTTTTCGACTCCAAAACTGATTGGTTTGCTGTAAACACCCACGATGGCCATGGTGTGTATATCTCGCCAATTCTTTTGATCTCCCCTGAATCGTAATATCTTTTCGAAGTAAAATGCTCCCACATAAAAGCTTCTGTGTCAACCTTCTCGCCTGCATCATTCTCGTAGCTCAAATTCACCAGATCACGCAAATTTTGAAAGTTGTGCACGACTTTAAAATCGCTGAAATAGGGTGTTGTAAATTTGTTTTGTAAACCCAAGACGAAAGACATGACGTAGGATCCAGACCCGATTCTTGATACGCCGATACGCTTGCCGGCCAAGTCGGCTGCACAGGTTATTTCGTGCCTGTCCTTACCAGTAGAGATTGCCCAGCATAGGGGACTCTCAACGTAAGTACCAATGACGCTGTACAGTTTATTTCCTTTCGAGATATCTGCCACAAACGCCTCAGTCAATCCAACAGCCACATCCACTGTTCCCTCATTAAGCAACTTGATGAGTCTCCCTGAGCCCTCAATTACGGGGAAGAAGTCAATGGTTAAACCCTCAGCGTGAAAATACCCCCTCTCATCCGCGAGGAACATCGGAGTGGAGAAATGTTCCGGGATATAAGCTACAACCAATTTCGACATCGTATATCGCAATTCGCAAGACAAGTGCTCGTAAGATCAAAAGCGTTGGTCGGCCTGAGAAGTGAAGGTGGAGCGATTGGGCTTTAATGAAGTATGAATCAACTCATCTGCGGCTCAAATGTCCGATGAAAGCCAACTCACGTGACTCGCAGTTGTCCTACTTTCGGTCAGTGATGGTATTATCTGCATTTTCCGCGAAAATTTATCTGGATAATTGAGATAATTCGAGATATTATCTCAAATTTCCAGTTATCTCAAAAATGACGGTCATCGAAAGTTATTTCAGATAATTTGAATATTATCTCAGATAATTCGAGATAATTTGAGATAATTCAAGAAAGTTCATATGAATTATTGAGGATCAGA
>JAJLZY010000058.1:0-59971 GCA_030564885.1 Metschnikowia kofuensis (nom. inval.)
TTTCACACAAGACCAGTAAATTTGGGTAGATTTGTATGTATCTCAGAGACGCCCTAAAGACATTTCATAGATATGTCGGTCGGAAATAATAAATCTTTCTTGATTGCCTCCTTTTATTTGACCTCTCGCATGTTTCAGGCCTCACGCCTTACGGCCACACGCTCTCACGCTCTCACTTTGGGCCCTACGGCCCTGAGTCTTATGCTCGCCAATTCCTTTCTCCTTCACTCATCAACAGCGCCAAACCTCAACACCCATCCTGCAATCTTGCCAGCAAATGTTTCTCTTTTTCTGACCCCTGCTTCCGATTGTCTTTACAATTTCTACAATGCTCCTCTATTTTTTTCTTCTTTTTGTTTCTAGATTTTCTCCCGCCTCTTGTTTTTTTCTCCCACCTCTTGTTTTCTCTCCCACTTCTTGTTTCTTTCTCTCGCTTCTTGCTTCCGTCTCCCGCCTCTTTCTGGCCTGTCGATCTCGGCTCGCGGATCTTCCACGCCAAAAACACACAGGAAAGATCGCAGTAGAAACCCGGCCCATTTCCGGCCTGCCAGGGCCAGCAACGCGCGCGGCCTTATCACCACTATACACGCAAGGCTGGCTGGTTTGCCCGACGCGGTCCTGCTCTGTTTATACACAACTGTGCACGCCAGGCCCGACGCCCGAGTGTCCTGCTAGAGTTGCCTTGGGTGAGAGGTTATTTGTAGAAGCTTGAAAAGAGAAGTCGTCGTGACCAAAAGGGAAAGTATACTACTCAGTGGCGTGGCAAAAACCCACACAGCGTCGCATCCGAGACTTGTATCGTTATCTTCTATTACTTTTTGGAATATTGTTGGCTTCTTTCTGTGCGACTGTGCCGACTTCTTTTAGATCTCTCTGTCGATCTCGGTCCATCATATAACTATCATCGAGCCTTCTACGCATAGCCACTGTAAGACGCATTGCAGTCTGCTTTACCACACAGAACCTAAACCAGCCACTTCACTACGGCAATTTGGTACCCCAGGCCATTGAAGTTCACTTTTCCGAGCTCAGATTTATTGAGGCCGAGCTCAGATTTATTGAAGCTGTGCTCATATTTATTAGTTCCAGGTGTGGCCATCATTTGACGTATTTTGACTAGAAGATACCGTTCGACACCGTTCGAAACCGTTTGACACCGTTTGACACCGT
The DNA here is from genome assembly GCA_030564885.1 of Metschnikowia kofuensis (nom. inval.). NCBI lineage: Eukaryota > Fungi > Ascomycota > Pichiomycetes > Serinales > Metschnikowiaceae > Metschnikowia > Metschnikowia kofuensis (nom. inval.). Next base: position 1,171 of record JAJLZY010000058.1, read on the forward strand.
GCCTTACACCACCTTACACCACCTTACACCACATTTGACCACATTTGGCCACCTTTCACCAACCCTGCTCATCATTCCCACTCTGAGCTTGGGCCCTTCTTGCTTTCATCTCTTCACCAAAGTACAACTTCAGAAGGTATTTTATATTCCCTCATGGCACATCCACACCAGAGCATGTCGCTGAGCGTGTACTCGGCGGCAGAAACGCCTCTGTTCAGGCCGGGCCTCGACCACGCAGTCGCTTCCGTCGCAGAGGAGGACGAGCACTTTGGCTCTGAGTACACGGACTCAGACCCGGAGCTAGAGTCTGTGGACTCGCGGCCAGAGGCACTTTCGGCAGCGGCAATGCCCCACGAGCAGCTGAACCAGACGTTCGGCACGTTCATGACCGCCAACGAAAGCGTGCCGAGTTTCACCTCGATCAACAACTCGCTCCTACGAACCGAACTGAGCCACCCAGACCATCACGCAGATGACCCAGACTACCGTGCCTATGACCCAGACTACCGTGCCTATGGCCAAGACCACCATACCTACGACGCAGACCAAACCCCGCAGATTCCTCAGGCGGCTGCCTACGACGATATAGACAAAACGCCCCTTATTGGCGCGTGGCCTGACGAAGAAGTGGTGGTGAATCCGGTTCCCACTAAAGAGTCTCGGTTTTCGGGTCCAGAAGCGGCCGAGGCCTACGAAAATGCCCAGAACGCGTCCCCTGTACTTTTGGCCTCCGGCTACAGGCAAGATGCCGGGCTGCTGGAGTCCGCAAGCAACTTGGAAGCGTCCGAGCTAGCGTCCAAGTTCCAGCGACTCTCCGTCACGTTGCTCCAGAATGGCCTGAAGGTCTCGGAGGAGTCGCAGCAGTTCCAGGTCAACTTCTCGCTGAACGTGCACAGGGAAAACTCCCAAAGCGCCCAAAGACCAGACCACCTGGGCAGAACCAGCTCGTACTACCGCAAGATTCTGGCCAAGCCAAAGAAACACGCGGATCCAGCCAGCACTCACCGCCCCGTGTCGACGGCAAGCGACGCTAGCAGAGGCAGCTCCAGCAACTACACGCAGCTGGCGAGCTCGATGAACTATACACACGATCTCCAGCGAACAGAATCAGGCAACAGCTCCTCGGCCCAACACGACCGGTCCGCCACAGAAGACGACCAAGGCGGGCTCAATATCTCGTATAATGACGGCGCTGCAGAGAACCCCACAACCCCGGTCCTGAAACCCCGCTACTCGGTGGCGTCCAGCAGTGAGATCCACGACATCGACATGTCTGTGCTTTTCATCAAGGCGCTCCATTCGTTTGACTCCACGCAGTCGCAGCAGGAATCAGAAAACTCCGTCTGTCTCTCGTTCAAAGAAGGCGACTTGGCGTTTGTCCATACCATCGACGACTCGGGCTGGGGCGAGGTCACGCTTTTAGAGACTCTTGACCGGGGCTGGATCCCCATGAACTTCTTTGCCGTAGCCGTAAATGGCGACGCAGACACCGCGGCCAAACAGTTCTCCACCACGCTACCTTACTCGCACTATATGGGCCCGTTGCTCGATCTGTGTGGCAAGTTTTTGTCGAACCCGATCTCACACACATCGCGGAGCGGGAAAAAGACGTTTTCTGTGAAAATCGTGAACAGCGTGCGTGATGGCGTGCGCCGCTTGCTTCAAGAAACCGACTGCTTGTCCCGCTCAAACGAGATCGTTATCAAAAAACCGGTTGTTCGCAAAAGCCGCAAGTCGCTTTTGTCCGATTGGTACAACTTGATGTTGAAGGCAGGAGAGTTCAAAGGCACGTCGAACTTCGATAAAATCGAGGTGTTGACTCTTCTCGTTCTCCAGGTGATACGACGTGCCTCAGCCTTCTTCGACGTGTGGGCCAAGGAGAGTCTGGAAATCATCAAAAGAGACACAGAAGTCTCGTTACGAGATGACATGGAAAAATACCCACTTTTGCGAACAGCGCCCACCGCCAAGCAGAGAGTCGCCGAGATCAACTCCGTTTTATACTCCTATTTATCATTGATCATTGGCAGGCTCGATTTGGTGGAGCACAATCCTGCTGGGTGTGATCTTTTGGAGACTATGGTGCATCACATCATTTTGCTCTTGAGAGAATTGCTCTTTATTTCTAAAACAGGCTCAGACTACTTTGCAGAGAAGCCACCTGAACTCGATGGGTCTCTAGACTCGCTTCTTTCCCTTGTCAGCCAGATTGTTACAGGCGTGAAGAGTCTTGTCATCAACACATTGAATGAGCCAGACAAGCACCGCAGTTTCCTTCATGGCACACATAGTAGAGACCAGTATTCCCACACCATTGAGGGCAAGGCACTCATTATGATTGCAGCCAATATGATTCATTCGATCGCAATCACCATCAATTGCATCCGCAAAACTTTTGAGCCCGTGGGCGACTACCAACTCAGCGCCGAGAGAGCATATCCTGACTATTCGCGTATTAGGATTTTGCCTGAGGACTTCATACGCAGCTGTTCGGTTGGAATGGTCAAATCTTTAGAGCTCAATGTCCGCGATTTGCGCGAATTAAAGCAAAACAATCCCAAGGCTTCTAACAGATACTCTACATTCCGGTCTGGGAAGTCTGGAGAGCTTGGTATCACAGCAAATGGAATCGACTCACTTCACAAGGCAGTTCTTATCGACACAGAGGCCTCGGCTCCATTTGGGTCGGGACAAGAATTCAAGCAGTACCGTCCATCCGACTCAGAAAAAGCAACATCAGATAATTTCACAATCAAGGACGAGCTTCTCGTCGATGCGCAAGGCAACTTACTTGGTGCATCATTGAAAGGCCTCATTTTCACGTTGACTAACGAAAACTCGCCTCCTGAATACTTCTTTGTTTCGGCATTTTTTATCTGTTTCCGCAATTTCGCAAGCGGTCTTGACTTGGCAGAACTGTTGATTCGGCGCTTTGAATGCGACCCGATGGTGGAACCTGAAAGCAACCTGGCCGACATTCTGGTCTCAGTGAAGCTCAAGAATAGGCAAAAAATCGTCTGTAAATTATTCCAGATCTGGATGGAGTCATATTGGGATCACAAGAATGACGTGTTATATTTGAGCACACTCATCAACTTCTTCAATGAGGGTGTGTGCAAAGCTTTGCCGTTCGAAGGTATGAAACTTATAGAAATCGCGTCGAGACTTGTTACTCAAGACCATACAACCGAACAGTTTCTAAATCGGAGTATTTCGCTAGCGAAGATCAAACGCAAAAACTCACTCTTGCCTGCCGCAGACTCCGATGGCGCAATCGCGTCGAGATATTCAATGATTGACGGATATGAGCTTTCCAAAATCAATACTAATAGCTCAGTGGTCGGCTCTCTCACATCAATGACTTTACCTTTGCCACTTGGTATCAGTGGGCAGACCACTGCAACTAGCTCTTTGCTTACCAAGAGTCAACTCAATGCAATCGAGACTCTTGTGACTACTTACCGTTCGATTTTGCGCGAAAATTGGGTCCCAAAAGCCTTTATCGAGTCGAAGGACTTTGTGATTGCAGATGTTAGCGGTCTCTTACCAAAGTGGTATACACTAAGCGAGCAAAACTGGGTGTTGTCGAATTATCGCCCCAATCTTTTGGACTTTAATGGATTGGAAATTGCGAAGCAGTTCACACTTATCGAGTCTGAGATATTTTGCTCCATTCAAGCGAGTGAGTTGGTGAATGGAAATTTCACTGCCAAAAAGGCACACCTCAACTTGGCACAAAACGTGAGGCAATCATTATTGTTCACAAATTGTCTTTCGGAGTATGTCGTGGAGTCGGTGTTGCAGCCACAGGTCAGCCACAAGGTGAGAGTGAATATTATAAAGACGTGGTTGAAAATTGCCATATCGTGTTTGTATCTCCGGAACTTCAATTCTTTGGCGGCAATCATCACTTCGTTGCAGTCACACTTGATAACGCGATTGACTAGAGTATGGGATGACCTTTCAGAAAAGTACACCGAACTATACGAGTATTTGTGTTGCATCGTGCACCCAGAGAAAAATTACAGCGTGTACAGAACGAAGTTGAAGAGCTTTTTGCTTGCGAATGACTACAACATACCTGTGGTGCCATACTTCTCGTTATTTCTCCAAGACTTGACGTTTGTGACTGATGGCAACCCCAACTACAGAACAGCAAACACTTTCTTGAAGCAGAAGTTGATCAATATCGACAAGTACCTCAAGATCACGCGCGTGATTGCCGACATTGAGAGCTTGCAGATATCTTACGTGAAAGGAGGCGGAAGTAGTCTTGTAAGGAGTGGAACACTTTTCTCGCTTGCACCCTCTAAAAGAAGAGAGTCACATGTGCTGAATGGGCTTGAGGAGTACTCGATTGCCAGTGTACCCGCACTCAAGGAGTTGATATTACTAGAGCTTTGGAAAGTTGCTCAGGTCAATAAGAAGGAAGAAGACCGGGCGTGGAAATTGAGTTGTGTGGTGCAGCCAAGAGATACCACACAGCCACAGCCACAGCCACAAGCACATTAGCGTAGACCGGGTCCATAACAATACCCACAAGGAGATGTAAATAGCTAATTGGAGGAACATGAGAGTTAATCAGAAGCAACAAAGTAAAGTTTTATGAAATAAATACAGATAGACAAACAAACCAGCAAAGAAACAAACAAAGAAACAAACAGACAAAGAGACAAGCAAGCAAGTAAACAAAAAGAAAGAGACAGGATAAATATGAAAGTCATTGACTGATCAAGACAAAATATGATAAACTGGTGTTCTGTAATAACACTCAATTTCGTGAAGCCATTATTGTTCACGCGTCACGTGCAGGTGCCATCAACATCACCAAGACCAGGGCTCCAAACCACCATCTGCGGCACTATCAGCGATGAGTCACCCGGTGACTGCTTGAACTCGGTGCGCCTTATCAGCAGGATGCCATAAGCGCTACTCATGGCAATTCCATTGGACAGCACGGGTCCTGCCGATAAGCTGCACCAGTTGACGTCCTGGGGTTTCGGATGGAAAATTTTCTGGTCTGGAAAGCACAGACCTGCTGAGACCTGCTGACTGTATTGCTCTCAGACCCAAGTATCCGAATGTTGGCTTCTAGGAACTGCACTCGCGTCTCTGCCAAGGCCCTCACCCGGGCTATGGCCACTCTGGCCGACTTTGCGTCGTCTTTCAATGTCCCCTCTGAGTTCCAGGCCAAATGCCCACCTTATGGCAAGTTGGTGAAGAACTTGGACACCGTAAACCGCGTCACCGGCAACAAGCCGCTCACGTTGGCGGAGAAAATCCTCTACTCGCACTTGGTCGACCCGGAGCAGACCATGGCCTCGGTGAACGGCGACTTGTCCAGACTCCGAGGCGAGCAGTACTTGAAGTTGCACCCGGACCGCGTGGCGATGCAAGACGCGTCTGCGCAAACGGCGTTGTTGCAGTTCATGACCACTGGCATGGCACGGACCGCGGTGCCCGCTTCCATCCACTGCGACCATTTGATCGTAGGTAAAGACGGGGCCGAGAGCGACTTGACCAGCTCGATCGCCACCAACAAAGAGGTGTTTGACTTCTTGCAGAGCTGTGGGGAGAAGTACGGCATCCAGTTCTGGGGCCCCGGCTCCGGGATCATCCACCAGATCGTGCTTGAAAACTTCTCTGTGCCGGGCTTGATGATGCTTGGCACCGACTCTCACACGCCCAATGCCGGTGGGTTGGGTGCCATTGCCATTGGTGTGGGCGGCGCCGACGCCGTCGATGGCTTGACCGGGACGCCCTGGGAGTTGAAGGCGCCCAAGGTGTTGGGGGTCAAGTTGACGGGCCAGTTGAGCGGGTGGTCTTCTCCAAAGGACGTCATCACCCACTTGGCCGGCCTCTTGACCGTGCGTGGGGGAACCGGCTACATCGTGGAGTACTTTGGCGAGGGCGTCGAGACGTTGTCGTGCACGGGAATGGCCACGATCTGTAACATGGGGGCCGAGATCGGGGCCACCACATCCACGTTCCCCTACCAGGAGGCACACCGCCGGTATTTGCAGCAAACAAACAGAGGCCCCATTGCCGACGCCGCAGACGTTGCGCTTGGCAAGTACAACTTCTTGAAGGCCGACGCCGGTTCCCAGTACGATAAGGTGATCGAGATCGACTTGACCACCTTGGAGCCACACGTGAATGGTCCTTTCACGCCCGACTTGTCGACGCCGATCTCCGCTTTTGGCAAGACCGCCAGGGCAGAAAGCTGGCCCTCGACCGTGAGTGCCGGGTTGATCGGCTCGTGCACCAACTCCTCGTACCAAGATATGTCGCGGGCTGCCTCCATCATCAGACAGGCCGAGGAGGCGGGCCTCAAGCCCAAGATCCCGTTTTTTGTCACTCCTGGCTCTGAGCAGATCAGAGCCACTATCGAGAGAGACGGCTTGATCGACGTTTTTGAGAGAAACGGCGCCATTGTTTTGGCCAATGCCTGCGGCCCATGTATCGGGCAGTGGGACAGGACAGACGTGCCCAAGACGTCGACGGAATCCAACGCGATCTTCACGTCTTTCAACAGAAACTTCCGGGCGAGAAACGACGGCAACAGAAACACCATGAACTTCCTCACGTCCCCGGATATCGTGACTGCCATGATCTATTCCGGAGACATGAACTACAACCCCGTCACAGACGCCATCGAGACCGAGAAGGGACAGTTCAAGTTCGAGGCGCCCCGTGGAGACGAGTTGCCGGGCGCTGGGTTCATCAAAGGACGCGAGGAGTTCTACCCTGACCCCAACCCACAACCCAAGGCCGACGTTGAGATCAATGTTTCGCCCGAATCGGACAGATTGCAGCTCTTGGAGCCTTTTGCCCCTTGGTCCGGCGAAGAGCTCACAACCACGGTTTTGTTGAAGGTCGAGGGTAAATGCACAACCGACCACATCTCTGCTGCTGGTGCCTGGTTGAAGTACAAGGGCCACTTGGAGAACATCTCCTACAACACGTTGATCGGAGCTGTTAACAAGGAAACCGGCGAGGTCAACAGGGCCTACGACTTGAACGGAGACGGCTACTCGATCCCTGAACTCATGTTCAAGTGGAAGCAGGACAAACGCCCCTGGATAGTTGTCGCCGAGCACAACTACGGAGAGGGCTCTGCCAGAGAGCACGCGGCGATGTCGCCCAGATTCACCGGTGGATCGATCATTTTGGTGAAGTCTTTTGCCAGAATCCACGAGACAAACTTGAAGAAGCAAGGTATGTTGCCTTTGACCTTTGCCAACGAGGCCGACTACGACAAACTCTCTTCGGGAGACGAGCTCACAACGATAGACTTGCGCGATATGATTGCGAAATACGGCGACAACGGAGGCCACTTGAAAATCAATGTCAAGAAGAGAGACGGTTCCGAGTTTGAGTTGTTGTGCAAGCACACGATGTCGAAGGATCAGATCGACTTTTTCAAGGCCGGTTCTGCCATCAACTATATCGGGAACTTGAAGAAAGCCCAGGAAGCCGCTCTGGCTTGAGTGGGGACACAAACTCTCAGTCATATATACCAGGGAGCTTTTCTGTGTGAAAGCCCCTGGACCAGCATTTAACTTAGTGTACAATAGAAGACGTATACAGTGCAACACCAATAATGTTTTGTGGAATGTAGTACATACCATGCGATCGAGCATGCTATAACAGTGTCTAACGTCGATATCAAAGAAGTGAATGAAGGCAGCGTGTGACATGACTCACTCTAGGCATCGATTAAGTCATGAGACTTGTCTGGGTTTTCGTCCTCTTCATCGTCCTCGTCCTGCTCACTGGACCGCTCGTAGAACTCGTCCAAAATCTTAGGGCTGATTCTATTCAACATCTCCTTGGGGAAAATTCTCAATAACGACCACGCAAGGTCCAACGAGTCGAAGATCGATCTGTCCTCATAGGCACCTTGGGCAATGAAGTTCTTTTCGAATTTCTCCAAGAACTCCAATGCCAACTTGTCTTCGGTGGACAAAGCCTCCTCACCAACAACAGATTTCATGGCAGCAGCATCTCTACCAATGGCATATTTGGCGTACAACTGATTAGAGACATCGCCATGGTCCTTTCTGGTCATACCCTCACCAATGGCTGACTTCATCAAACGAGACAACGAAGGCAACACGTTGATTGGTGGGTAAACACCCCTGTTATCCAATTGACGGTCGACGAAGATCTGGCCCTCGGTGATATAACCGGTCAAATCTGGGATAGGATGCGTGATATCGTCGTTCGGCATGGTCAAGATCGGGATTTGCGTGATCGATCCGTTTCTGCCCTCGACACGTCCAGCTCTCTCGTAAATGGTAGACAAATCCGTGTACATGTAACCAGGGTAACCTCTTCTACCCGGCACCTCCTCTCTTGCGGCGGACACTTCTCTTAAAGCGTCTGCATACGAGGACATATCGGTCAAAATGGTCAACACGTGTCTCTCTGTCTGGTAAGCCAAGTACTCGGCGGTAGTCAAAGCCAATCTAGGCGTGATGATTCTCTCGATGGTTGGATCGTTGGCCAAGTTTAAGAACAACGACGTTCTGTCCAAGGAACCGTTTTCTTCGAAATCCTGCTTGAAGAATCTCGAGGTTTCTAAGTTGACACCCATGGCGGCAAACACAATGGAGAAGTTATCCTCGTGACCATCGTGCACGTCTTTCGTAGGTCTGACCAAACCGGCCTGTCTACAAATCTGGGCGGCAATCTCGTTGTGGGGCAAACCGGACGCCGAGAAAATCGGGATTTTCTGCCCTCTGGCAATCGAGTTCATTGTGTCAATGGCGGAAATACCTGTCGAAATCATCTCCTCAGGGTAAATACGCGCAAAGGGATTGATGGGCGAACCGTTGATGTCCAAGTAGTCCTCGGCAAAAATCTTGGGGCCCTTGTCGATTGGACGACCAGATCCATCGAACACACGGCCCAACATATCTTCGGAAACCGCGATTTTCAAGTTTTCGCCAGTGAACTCGACTCTGGTCTTTTTAATATCAATACCGGAAGTTCCCTCGAAAACTTGCACAATGGCCTTCAGACCACGGACCTCCAAGACCTGGCCCGCACGCACGGTACCATCTGGCAAAGTCAAATTGACGATCTCGTTGAAACGGGGGAACTTGACGTTGTCCAAAATGACCAAAGGGCCATTGACGCCGCCGACAGTATTGTAGTTGATTCTGGGCTTGATTTTGAAGCCCTCAGAGACGGCTTTTTTGTTCAAATCGAACAATTCTTTGTCGGACAACATGATTAGATTTCTGGAGACGGCGGGGGGCACCAAAAGTCGTGGATGGAAATAGACGCCGTTATCAGGGTTCGACGATAGTTGAGATTGGCCCGCGATTAGGGGCGTTCTCAGAGTTACGCCAGCGTGCTGTCAATTACCCGCGACCGCAGCACCGCGAGGCTCGTAGCAATTAACTGGGCCAGGTCGTTAACATCATTCAATGGAAGCTTTTTGTTTTCTGTTCTTATTTTTTTTTTTTTGTGGAAGAAGAATTTCTAATTATCAGGAATGAGAAATTTGCCAAGTTTAAGTTTGGATTTTCCTCGCATCTTCCTAGAACATTTTGCTGACCACATCCCAGTCGTCTAGGTGAGCTCTCGACTGCTGCATTACGGAATTTGCGCCCATTCGCTCAGAAAGCGCGGGTCCATGGGCTCGTGGCCCTCCGCCTCTGTGGTGATTTTTGCCAGAAATTAGATCATGGACGTTTTGCAGAATTTCCTTCAAATTGAGGCCTGCAGAAGAGTTGCTGGGTTTCAGTGTGGATTTCAATGTGGATTTAAATGTCGATGCGGAAATTGATGCGGATGTGGATATGGGCAAAGACTCGGGAGCAGATGCCGACCCGGGATGGTTCTGGACTTCAACCAGAGTGTCTTTGCTTTCTAAACTACTATTCTGCGCCGCAGTGGTCTCGCTCACCATGCCAAAAATCACTGTATCAGAAACCGTAGTCGGCCTTGAGCTTCGACTAATCTCGTCATTTTTTCCCACGAGTCTCGTATATAAGTCACGAATTTTCTGTAAACCGCCCACGGGAATATCGGGGGTTGATTCCTGGCCATTATTGGTTTGAGAGTTTATCATGGACTGGTACGATTCATTAGCTCCAACTAGCTCAGAGACTTCCATACTAGTGCTGATGTTTGCCGGGGACCGTGCCTGAGTTGGCCTCGAAATAGGTGTATGTTCTTGGTTTTGAAGAATCTCGTCCAAGTGCGCAATTTTAAATAAAATGTCCTTGAAACTGTAGATGAAGGCAGGCCCGGGACCTCCCGTATGGCTCTCGGGACCAGGTCGCACATGACTACTTTCCAATGTCAGGAAGGAAAGAGTTTGTTGCGTTTGTTTCGGTTGTTTCGAGTTCTGGGGCCCAAGTACTCCATCTAGAAACTGGTTATATGTGACTAGTATTTTCACAACAATAGAAACGAATTTTAGGTACTCGTTTGGCCGTAGCTTGGAAAATGGCTTGGTGAGAATCCGGTGCGGAACTATAACAATTCTTTTTCCTTCCAACGCCGCCCGAGAATTCTTATTCTGTATGATTTCGGATTCCGCCGTTATAGAGGACTGATCTGAGGCCATCTTCGGCCTTTTGAGCAGGTCATTACCGGATGTTTGAGCAGTATACAGAGGCTTCAACAAGGCACCATTCGCACTTCCAGCTTTCTGGCCCACGAGTATGAAAGCACTGGTATTACCTTCAAACTCGGCTTTCTTGTCTATTTCAGTAGTCTGGATATGGTCTGGCCCTTCCGTTCCCCGTACGCTGGATCGGCGTTTTGTATTCATTGTACGGGACGATCGAGGGACCTGGATTGCTTTGTCCTTAATTGTGATTTTATCTGGATTTCCGCCCATGAAAAGAGATGAATCGGCAAAGTTTTCCAGTAAATTTGCTTTTTCTGAGGATGAATCAGCCTCTCCAGTCACTGCATGGTCAGCACCCATTAGGCTTTCAACTTTAGACTGCACGGACTCAAAAAACGTCCGATCTGGTAGAAGCTTTTTTATATTTGGCAAGTAAGGGAGGTGGATCTCGCCATGTGAAATGACAAAAAGGTCATACAACACGAGCTGAAACCGAATCAAGTCTTCGAGAAACGCGTTGATCTCTGAGATCTGTGCACCTGGAAGCGACGATACATCAAGTATCGGCCGACCGCAGAACTCAAGATTTTTGATTCCAGACGAAATATGCTGCTTTCCAAAGTACCTTTCTCGTATCACTTTGTAATTTGAAAACTGCTTGAGGGCCGCTTGGCGCAAGACACGTGCCATTCTTTCTTGTTTGATCGATTCGATTTCTCTGTCCAAAGCGTCGAGTTTACGATTGTACTGCTCTGTCATTTTCAAGTGAGAATTACTGATCTGGCTCTTTCTATCTGCTAAGGTCTTTGTGGCGGCCTCAATTTTCAGGACTAGGCTCTCGTTTCGCTTGTTAAGCGACGCTTTCGATTTTTCTAGTCCTTTGATCTTTAAGGCCCGGTTCAGCACCTCGAGCTTCTGAAGATGTAGGGCCAATTGCAAAACTGCTTTTGAGCCGGGCCGTAGCGTGTCTGAATAATCTGAATTTGTACCTTGTCCGGTTCTTTGTTCGTCAACTAAAGCCATAGAACTCTGGAATTCACTTGTGCCATTTGTTGCCCCTTCACAAACGCTGAAAATCGCATCAATCTGAGACCTCATTTGCATATTACGAGCCTCGTTCTCAATTACAGAGTTGCGAATTAGCTCTATGCTCAGATGGACACATTTGCCACAGACTATGTCCTGCTGAAATGGAGTCTTTTTTTGGTGGCACACTGCGCACTCAAAGGTATGAACAACTTTGTCATGATCGGACATATGAGCGCGAGACTCGAGAATTAGAGTGACACGGGTGTTCAGGAAATGGTTTTGGATGACAATTGTGCTGTTGCTATGTTTAACGGGATATTTGCTCGGCCAAAGTATTCACGTCTCACAGTATGGGGTCTCTTTGGTGAGGTGTGGAGTGCACGGAGAGATTAGATAAAGGTACAGGGTGCAAGATGAAGGAATACGTTTCTGAGGTCTAGTGTTAAATTTTTGCGGGAAAACCTGCTTCGAGTTACTCGAAACAAGCCGAAAGATTGTTTTCTTTTAGATTATCAAGGAAAAAAGCATTTGCATAGCTAGAGTTTGTGAAGGATATATATGACGTGGATTGTAGGTTATACCATTTGAACCAGATGCTGAAAGTAGAACCGAATTGTGAAGCGAGTGAAGTTTGAGTGAGAGAATTTGCTTGGAGTAAGCTAACGATCTCGATAATGCAGATGCAGCTAGCCCACGTGCAAATTTCCATCTACTCCCGTCTCATGTGTCTTGTCCAAGTCGCCTTCCATTTCCTTATGTAAAACACATCCAACTGATTGCAATGTTATCATTAAATTCAGTACCATGAAACCGAATAAAGGCCCTGTTAGAGATTACAACGGGAATCAAAAAAGATATAACTAGCTTAGATATAACCAGTCTATCCCCGCTTTTTCCTCAGTTTCTGCAATACTTTTCGTTCTACAACCTCTCGTATCACTAAGGCCATCATCTGCTCGATATCTTCTATGACATCTACAGCAAGGTAGCCACAACGCCAGAGCTGTGCGAGCTTCTTGCCGTCATTTATAAGCTTCGGGGAGGCAAGAGGCAGGTTTTTGTGGGTGCAAATAATCCAAATTGGCGGTGGACACAGAGGGTCGGCAGGATTCAATGAGGTGTCAAGAAGCTTGTCCCGAGGAACATCTGTCTTGAATGACGGCTTGGCATCAAACATGGTTCGGAGCGCAGATTTGATCGAAAAAATGTCTTTTTCTTTCCCCTGGTCCCATCGTGTCTTGTATGTATGATACTCTCTCCAGGCTTCCTCCAAACCTGCCTTGATCACTGGGAGAAGACTAAATGTCGTGTCTGTTTTGGATGCTCCAAACGACGCAGTCTTCAAAGTGCCGTCATTGTTATAAGTGTCCAAGGACTCCAGTGAAGAATGTGGGGAAGGGTCATAGCCTGGCGTTGGCTGCTCGTCGTACTGGGGAGGCTCTACAGAAGGCACCGCACTATATAAGAGAAAGTAGCCATCTATGTCACCGTTCATCTCTCCGGCCCCGCTCGCAACCAAAAGGGGTTCTGTGTTCACTGGCTGCCGAGGCGTATCGGCTAAATTTCTTAGTACATCTTTCCCAAGCCGCGCATGCAACGAGGCTTCCAAGAAAGGGATAAACTGGTTGCTGTTAAATGCAGGGGTATCGATGAGCTCTGCTAAGATCGGAGTGACTTCGGCGATGGCCGAGTCGCTGTCACGAGATGTGGCATAAATGCCGTTTTTAGTGCCATGTGCCAATCCAGGCCCATCAATCGGCAGAGCTGATGCCAGGGATTTTCGCGTAGACGCTTTCAAAAGTGCGTCCGAGATCACAGGGCTAAGAAGTAAGTCATCCCGAGCCAGAGCGTGCTCAAGGAACTGCTTTGAATGGTGCTGGTCTAAGATGAGTCTCAGCTCCAGCGTCTGTGGGGCATAAGTGAAGAGAACCGGGGTTGTTTTTCGCAGCGGGTAATAAGTGTCTCTGTAAGTGCCACACGAGAGTTTCAGGATCGTGGCGGTTTTGCCTGTCCTGGGCCCTCCGAGAAAAGCTAGTCTGATCGGATCCTTCACATTGACTGGGACGGCATTGGAAGTGCTGGCAGCCACCTCTGCTTGTGTTTTCATAATTGTGGGTCGGAGTGAAGATCGGTCCTTTATTTTGAGAGAAACGGAGCACTAGCTGTTTGAATAAATATGCCTTCAGGTGTCAGCACGTCACAATTGTGCCCAAAGCTTTGACTTGAACAGTTTCTGCTTTTCGGAGAGTACCGAGCATGCGACTGTTTTTAGCGGTGTGCATGCAAAGAAGGTATTCAAGAAACGGCGCGGCGTTAGCTTGATGCACGCAGCGGAACATGCATAGTGTGTTGCGGAGACTACAACTGTAGATCTTACGTAGCGTGATTATCAAAATTAGAGCGCAAACCTTTTCGCAAAATGATGAAAAAGAAGAAGGAAAAAGAAAAGAAAAAACAGAGTGTTTTCATATGCTTAAAAATAATTATGTCGGAGATCGGAATAATTTGTCGTTTGATATCAATGCAAGATTGCTTTGATGAAACACATTACTCCGAAAAGGAAGCGACTCGCACAACACAGTTGTGAACTCATACAAGTGAAAAAAAAAAAATTAACCTGAGTTTCTTTTTTGACGAGTATTTGACTAAAATGAAAGCTATCTCGACAATTTGACAGATTTTGATCCTCAAAGCCAAACATCGTGCTCAAAATCGCTTGGTTCTACTAATTCTAAATGGTAAAGGCATGTCGATAGTACTCTTATTCTTGTCTTAGAGCACGCTCCAAAAAATCTGCCTGTATTCATTTGACCGCAAATCAAATTCGGAATAGACTCGTCTAGAGATCTGTTTGTCCCGTGTGATAGAAACCCAGCATTTCGTCTCACAGGCTTACTGAACTAGCTCATTTTTTCAGGTCTTCCACCAAAGTGAGTGCTATTTTTGCATTCACCACCCGCCACCAGCCAGCCCCGGACACTGTTAGACGGCATATGTGGCCACCCCCAAACACTGTTAGACGGGACAGGTGGCCACCCCCAATTCAGAGTCGCCCTCTCCGAAATACACAAACCACTGGCCCTTGAATTGAACGACCCCCTCTGTGAATACAACTCGATTTACTTGGCCGACTATCTCGTTCTGCGCGTCCGGAACTATCACCGGCTGCTCAAGTCTAGCTACCGGCCCGTCTTGCAAATTGTCATAGTCGATAAGCATTTGCGAGATAGTGTAGGTGCCCTTTTCAAACTCACCTGAGCCCACAGTTGACGAGTTATAAAATAAAATATAGTAGTTGCGGCTCGGGTCGGCAGACTCTATTTTTATTGGCGCCGGGCCGGGCTCAATTAGCCGGTCCTGCCAGCTGAATCTGCCCCTCGTATAAACGTCCCTTTCGATAGTCCAATTTATTAAGTCGTCGCTTACAGCTAACTGAAAGCCTGACTCGCCCCATATCATGTAATATTTGCCATTTTTATGTTTGTCAACAAACACAGCCCCTGATTTCAGCCACCCGTACCTGACAAAGGGCTCGCCCTTGAGCGAGGTACATACTTCAGACCACCCATCATGTGGAATAATCGGCGGGTGTTTTTTCCAGATTCGGAGGTCTAGCGACTCGGCTACACAAAGGCGGGCCAAGCGGCCATCGTAAGCTGTATATGTGAGTATGAACTTTTTTGTTTTTGGGTCTCTCACAATTCTTGGGTCCTCGCATCCACCCCCCAATTCCCATGGCTCGGTTGGGTATAAGATCGGATGTGGCCACCGCTTAAAGTGGAATCCATCTTCCAGCCACGCCAAGCCTATAGACAGTACAAGCTCTTTACTTTGTGCCCGATACAAAAGATAGACCCTTCCATCTAGCACAATTGCTGCTGCATTGTATATAAAAGCTTCCTCGAAATGGTTTTGTGGGTTAGGCCTCAAAATAGGATTCCCGGAGTATTTCACAAACTTCGGGCCAATAGGAAACATCGAAGGGGGCCGATACTCGGCATCTCCATCAGGGGTGTGGGGGCCTATTTCAGGGAACTTCATTGCGTATCAATGTGCTTCTCACTTTTAGCCAAAAATTATGGGAGGAGCTGTGATCAGTTTGCAAGCCGATCGAACGAAGAGGAAGAAGATTAAGAGAAAGTGGGGAGACTTAGGACTCTGGGCTGTATTTCATGAGATTCTTTCATGGGTTTCCCTCTATCTCACGATCTGTAAGCAAATGCCATGCTAGTAGGCTCAGGCCGAGAGGGCGCGGAATTGCGAAATTCGATTCAAAGTGTGGGGTGAGACGGTTGAATGAATAAAGTGTGGAGGGCAGCGAGCGGAAAAAAGCCCAGCACCACAATAATTTTTAGTCCATGCCAGTCGGCTCTCTTCATTTGAGTCCGTGTTTCAGCCAAGGTTCAGCCAAGGTTCAGCCAAGGTTCAGCCAAGGTTCAGCCAAGGTTCAGCCAAGGTTCAGCCAAGGTTCAGCCAAGGTTCAGCCACGTTTCATCGCGGTCTCCATTCCCAATCGGTTGCAAAACACTTTTTTTTTTTGCTCAAACAAAATACACTACAAAGCGTAATAAAATCCAAACTGTCCCTAGCTTTTCTGGACCAGGCGATTGCGAATTTTTCTTATCTCCGCAGCCAAACAGGGTGCGAGCTCCCCTCAAAGAAGTCTGCACCCCGCGACAAGTCAAATACTCGGTCATATAAGAAAGTGTTGGGCTAACCGGAGCGAGTCTGCCGTGTTCTGGACCGAAGAAGACAAAATGTAAAAGAAAGCGAGCACGTGTGAAACAAAAGCGAAACAGATTGAAATGAATGAAATTTCTTGTTCACGTACGGAAGCAGAACTCGACATAAAAAAAATTATGTCCTCAATATTTAGGCCTGGATCCGGGCACATATTAATTCATGACCCTCTCATTTGACCGCGAGAGTTGAAGTCAGACAGCACCCAAGTAGCACACGAGCTAGTGCCTCTCCTATTTTTACATCTGGAGCTAGGCTCAAACACTTAATTCTCATGAGTAGTTGGCGTGCAGGTCTCTCACCATTGTCCCATGACGCTCCAATAAATGTTGGGACATAAAACAAGGAGAGAAAATATTGAGCCTTGATCCAGTTTTCAACTCAGCCTTGGGCAATTTCAGTATATTGGAAGCTTCTGACTTCGTATCTCCATTGTGCTTCAATTTCGTCTTTTATTCATGCCTTGGACTTTTAATGTTAGCCCGCATCTGTGCGAGAGGTCTACCCAAAAAAATAAGTCGAACTCTATTTTTGCCTATTCCGCGCCTAGGCCCTGGGCCTGGACTGGACCAAAAGGAGCCCGTGGCCGCGACTATTATATCTCCTGGCCCCTCAGAGGCTCAAGCCTTGGCCCTGTACCCGGCGCAGAGCCCTCAGCCTTGTCAGTATTTAATCGAGGGCCTGTGTTTCCATTCAGGTTCTCGTGTTTGAAAACTTTAACATTCTTGAGGGTTTGCTATTCAGTTATTGACAGGTGGAAGCTGGGAAGCCATAGCCTGTTTTGAGATCCTTTCTGTGACTCCGTTTAATTTTTCTCATGCCTCTTTGTTTTCCTTGCCCACTTTTGCCTCGCCTCTTTGTTTTCCCTGCCTTTTTGATTTTCTTGCCTTTTCATTGCTTCCCTTGCCTATTCATTTTCTTTCTTTGCCTTTTTATTTTTTCTCGACTCTAATTCGAATTGGTCACCAATCGCGGCCCTGGCCTCGTAAGCCTGCTGCGTCTTTCTCGGCCCCACGGGCCTAGCAGGAGCGAATTTGCCTAGACTTGCTCGGCCATAGTCATTTTAGCCTGTACGCCACGGACTTTCCGGCCCGCTAACAATTGTCGTCTTCACATTGATCTTTTATTTGTCGTTCTCTTCCTCTTCTTTTTTCACATTTTTCATATTTCCCAAATTTTCCATACATTTCCAAATTTTTTCAGCGTTCGCCCTTTTAGTCCCTGCCGAGTCCTTTTATTCTCCTTCTTTATTTACTCCGTCTTCTTCCTATTCTTCTTATTCCTCTGTTTATACCGTGCCGATAAATAATTGATCTGTTAAGCCCATCTATTCCGCTACCAACAAACCCAGCTGACCCATCGAAACGACGAAACACATTCAGAATGGGCCAATTGATGTCCCACCCCATGGAGGAAAAGTCCATCGACTACCAAAGCTTCGACTCAATCACCTACTGCGTGGGTGCTATGCAAGGATATAGGATGACAATGGAAGACGCCCACGACGCCCGGATCTCCGAAAACGAGACGTTGGCTGTCTTTGGTGTTTTTGATGGCCACGGCGGCAAAGACGTGGCGCATGTCCTACGCTCGGCGCTAGTGGCGAGGATTTTCAAGCTCTTGAACAAACAAGCGGTGTCTGGACGAGACGCTCCGCCATTGTCCAGCTTCATGAAAACTATCAAGGACTGTTTTTTCGAAATCGACGCAGGACTCTCGGAAAAAACCGCCGCCAGCTGCGGCTCCACTGCAATCGTGCTGACCGTGATTGCTGGCCGCTACATCATCGTGGCCAATACGGGCGACTCACGCTCCATTTTGTCGCTCCAGGGCGGTCATGCCAAGACGCTCTCGTTCGACCACAAACCCTCGCATATGGGCGAGAGGGTCCGGATCGAGAACAGTGGCGGGTACGTGCTCAACTCGCGAGTAAACGAGATTCTAGCGTTGTCCCGAGCGTTTGGCGACCTTAACTTCAAGATTCCGCGACTCCAGCTCGACTCGCCGGGGAAGAACAACTCGGTTTTGGAGCAGAACCGCAAATATTGTAAGGACGACTTGGTCTTGCTACCGCCCGAGTTGTTCCAGGTCACCGTGGAGCCAGAACTCATGGTGTACGACCTCCAGACTTTGGACACGCCGGAGTTCATGGTCTTGGCGTGTGACGGGATCTGGGACTGCTTCACAAACGAGCAGCTCGTAAAGACAATCAGAAAAAAACTCGGCCAGGGCTGGACTCTACAACATATCACGGAGTATGTGTTGAATGAGTGCATTAGCATGGCGTCTAGTGCCACGGGCATCGGCTTCGACAACATGACGCTCATGATTGTGGCTCTCCACCCAGGTCGCTCGATAGACGAGTGGAGAGACCGCATGGAGACCAGAGTGTCAGAAGAGCACTGATGTTGATTGCTAGATGGGAAAACTAGTGGATTCAGGCTGATACAAACCTTATTTCGGGCTGAGTTTTAATTTATGAGAGACAGTACAATTTATTTATCGCTTTTCGATGGAAACAGCGTCTTGGGAGTACTTCAGTAGAAATCTCCTCATCGGAACTATTATAATTACTCTAGTGTGCTTGGATCGCACAACGTTCTAGTGGACAAAATTTTGCATTTCAATTGTTTGAAAAAAGCCGCCAAACAATCCAAAAAAGGCGCTTGATGTGTCTGATTTTCCCACACCACCGTGGTTTGTGTATTTCGCAAGTTTTGAAACCTCCACATTTTGCCATTGAACTCACTGACATACCGACCTGTTTGCCAGAGCCAGGACCGAGGACCCAGGACCCGGAAGCAGGGACCTCGCACTAAATAAATCGCATTAAGACAGTATACATTGACTCGAGGCGACGATTTCGCTCGGCTTGAATAAGACCTTGGATTTTTCACAGAGACTTTTGGAGGCGGCCTAAATGAAGAGCGGCCCAAATTTGTAGTGGTCGAAATTTGAAGTGGCCTTTATTCGTCTAAGTCATATATATTTATATATGTGGGAATATACAGATTCCACAACGAGTGAATTCAATGCCTTTCGTGGCAGGAAAAGCATGCCACTTTCGCGCATGTAAATGTAAATGATGTATGTTGCTGGCCCTCCACCAATTCTCAGGCTCTGGTCACCAGTCATATTGATGGACTCGCGTTTTAAAGCAGCGAGCATAATCTCAGGAAAAGACGAATTGTTGTTTCAACTTGTTACACGTATTCGCCAGGCTCTGCATTTCCAACAACTTACAAATTTGGGCAAGCTCTCCTTTTTTTCATTTGAGCACCATTCTGCTTTACAATTCTGGGAAACATCTCTGGAGAAAGAACGAGGAAGAAGTTGCAGGCCGATATTCTGTTTCTCAAACTAGATACATATCCAATAATTGAAACCAGACTCACTCGCTTGGAATCGTGGTTTTCAAACTGCGTGCTATTTATTTTCGGTATCCCTTGAAAACTTTCAGAGTTCACGATACTGTTATTACGCCAGCCTCTGCTTTATTGGACATTTGTGAGACCAAGACCACAAACCTCGGGGCCTATTTCAATCGCCCGCTTTTAAAGTTCTGAGACTTCATTAAAGACTTTTTTCATCCAACTATTCATACACTGGTGATTATTCATTGACCAGACGTTTTATTCACACCGAGACATTAATACCCTAGCAAGCATCTGTTCTTGATTTCTGTCTCCACTCAAACCAGACCCATCCTAATCTCACTTTCAATATATACTATTCCCATCATCAACATATACTATTCCCATCATCAACATATACTGTTCCCATACTGAACATATACCATACCCATCCTTAACGCAACAGACGTCTATTTTATCTACACCATTCCCCTATTTCACCCACTATACATAAATTCCAATGTCGTTCACGGAAACAGAGACCGCATATGATGACGAGCTACTCCGTCTTGCAAGAGACCCAAACCTCAATCGAGAAAAGGGCAAAACATCAAAGTTGATTCTGATTATCCAAGGATTTCCCTTGGCAGAGCGTACAGTGTCTCGGCTATGCCAGCTCTCACTAAGTATCTTACAAACGCTCGAGAAAATCGAGCTCAACTTGCGCAACTGGGCCTTCATGTCCCTAGATCTCAACTCGTCGCATCATTTCGACCAGACCAATCCGAACGAGATCAAAACGTTCAACAACAACGTGAGCATGCGTGTCATTGACTCGTGCCAGGAGTTGACCATGAAACTCAACAAAATCTCGGCAGACATGGACTTCATCACCCAGGCGCTGCGATCGCTCACGCCCATGGAGTTTTTGAGCGATAGCGGCACGCTTTTAACGTCCCTTTCGCTACGTAACATCAAACTAAAAGACGAGCTCCGAGAAAAAATCACCATCGCTTATCTGAAAGCCAAATTGATCACTATTGGGACTAATTTGGAGTCTATGCTCCGAGGGGGCACGGCTGAGCAAAGAAGCACTGTCGAGTCGTACAAACAGTTTGTTGTGAGTCTTCTAGGCCAGCTCAATGCAGCTGTAGATGCTCTGGACAACGAGGAGAAGAACGAGTGCTTGGCAGTCATCAACGACATGGAGCAGATGTTCGAGGTGTTCAAGCTCCAGTATGCACAAGGCTTTGACGAGGAGCAGGAGCAGGAGGAGCAGCAGACACTTCAAATCGAACAGGAACAGAAACAAAAACAAAAACAGAAACAAAAAAAAGAGCAATACCAAGAGCTTGGAGAGGCTCTGGAACCCCAAATCGGCTCGTTTCTGCTGCTATCGGCCCAATCAAAACACGCAGATCTTTCAGACCCAGAGGACCTCGCCGAAACTGCCTCCACGATCCATTCTACATCCCAAGCGTACTCGCATCCGATGGTTCATTCAATCACCAAACTGCTTAGCTCGCCTTCTGACGTGGGCTCTATAGTAGAACAGCATGCTCGCCGGGGTTCGTTTTCTTCGGTGGCCTCCACCAGCATCTTGCAGAAATCGACTCTTTCAGAGGAGCTTCCGTACTTGATGTCGGCGTTCAATCTGGCCAAAACACTCGAAGAGGATGTCTTTCATTATAAGGACGAAAGCGAGCAGGATTCAGGGATAGAGGAGGCAGAAAGGTCAGAGAGGTCAGAAAGGTCAGAAAGGCTGGCAAACACAAACTCCGGTGCTCACAAAGTTGACCCTAAAACGCTGATCCATGAGACCAAACCACAAAAGCAATTCCAGCCTTCAAAACATAACTTGCCTCAATCGTCGCTATACTCAAGTAGCCAGATCCTTCCCACTCCACCAGCTGTCAGCGCCAGCTCGTATCTTTATCAGAACAGCTCGCTACTTTCCCGGCTAGGAATCAAGCCGCAGGTGATTTCTGCCACACTTCCGAAACATCTCCACGAAAGCGACGGCTTCAATAGCATAGCCAAACCGCAACAACTCAAAGTGGCAAGTTCCCTCATAGATGGGGGACCTGGTCGCAAGGGACTTCTAGAGAATAAGGAAAATGAAGATCAGAGGGACGTTAATGACGCGGTTGTGCCGCTCACACGAGCGAATCTCGACACCCATAATCTATCAGCATTTGCCTCTTCGACCGCTGACTATGTTGAGTGATGAAAAACCTTTCGACATATCGATACGAAGCGTATGCTTCCTGGACCAATAATTGTCGGATATTGCTCCGCACGCTGCTGAATTGATCGAAAACTCACCTTATTTAGCAGCTGGCAAAGACACTCACGCATAGATAGCATTACATATAAATGAATAGACGTTGACTAAACCACGACTATGGATCGGGTAACTCAAGCACTGAGCCTCGAGCCTTGAGCCTTGAGCCTCGAGCCTTGGGCTTTGAGCCTCATATCCGATGAAGGGCTGGGAATTATCTATTTTCTAAAGGCCTTCTTTTCCATTTCGAGGCGATTTTCTACATCTCTCCGCTCCGTGGCTTTCCACTAAAATACACTTTTATTTTTCTCTTTTCCATTCCGCGGCTTGCTGAAACTCTCTCTTCGCCACTATGTGCCCTTCAACTTATGAAGCTCCTTGACGAAATGCTCGCCCCAGAACGCAGAGGTGTACTTTGAAATGTAGTCGAAGAGCTTGTTGAAGTTGATTGTCTTCTTCTCCTCTGGGAGCGTCAAGCTCTCCTTGATGGCGTCGCTCAACTCGTCAATGTTCCACGGATTGACTATCATGGCGCCATTCAAACTCTGCGCGGCCCCGGCAAACTCAGACAAGATGAGGGCACCTTTATTCTGCTGCTGGCACGCAATGTACTCGTAGCACACCAAGTTCATGCCGTCTCTGGTGGAGCTCACAAGACACACGTCCGAGATATAGTACAAGCTGATGAGTTCCTCAAAAGGCACGGACTTGTGCAAGTAATGGATCGGCACAAACTCGACGGTGCCGAACTTGCCGTTTATGCGCCCGACAAGCTCGTTCACATTGGCCCGCAAGCTCTGGTACTCCTCCACGTCTCCACGTGAGGGCACTGCCACCTGGATCAACACGACTTTGCCGATCCACGACGGGTTTTCCGTGAGAAACACCTCGAACGCGTGGAGTTTCTGTGGCACGCCCTTGATGTAGTCGAGCCGGTCGACGCCCACAATCACCTTTGTGTCGCCGAACTTCTGCTTGAGCTGCTGGATCCGCGCCACCACACTGTCTTTCTTCACGCCCTCGGTGAACTTGTCGACGTCGATTCCAATGGGGAAGGCACCCACGCTGATCTCGCGGCCGCCGTACTCGATTCCGTTGGGCACGGTCTTCACATCGGGCACTATGCGCGACACGGACGAGAGGAAGTGCCGCGCGTAGTCGTAGGTGTGGAAGCCGATCAAGTTGCAGCTCAAGACCCCCTTCAAGATCTCCTCTCTGACGGGCAATATACGGTAGATTTCCGAGGACGGGAACGGCGTGTGGAGGAAAAAGCCAATGCGCACGTTCTTGCGCGAGGCGCCCAACTCGGCCCGCAACATCTGCGGCAACAACATCAAGTGGTAGTCGTGGACCCAGACCATGTCGTTGTCGGCGACCTGGGACGCGATTTTCAGCGCAAACCGGCGGTTGGCCTCGATGTACGCGGCCCACGCGGTCTCGTCGAAGTTCATTTCACCCGGGTGGTAGTGGAAGAGCGGCCACAAGATGCTGTTCAGAAAGCCGTTGTAGTGCAAGTCGGCCACGGTGTCGCTGAGGAAGATCGCCGTGCACTTGAACTTCTCCATGAGGTCGGCGTTGACCTGCTCCTGCTCGTCTTCCGGGATCTCCAACCCGGGCCAGCCGAGCCACTGGAACTCTGTGGATTTTTTGAGGCCCTGGAGCGCCGTGACAAGGCCTCCGGAGGACATGGCGTATTCGTACGACCCATTGCCGTTTCTGGTGATGGTCACGGGTAATCTGTTTGAGACCACAAGGACTTTTCCGTCGGGCATAGCGGAAAAGATTTAGGGTCGGTGGGGTGAAACGGGGGAGTGTTGGGAAGAGTGGGGAGGATTGGAAAAATGGGGTGATTGTAGTGAGGGTCGAAATACGTAGGTGAGGTGTAGTGAGGTATAGTGAGGTGTAGTGAGGTATAGTGAGGTGTAGTGAGGGTGTAACAGTGAGGGTATAATGGTGAGAGCTAGGGTAGTGAGGTAAAATAGTGAGGTAAAATAGTGAGGGTAGGGCCAGAATCTGCATGCTGCTAAAGTCGCGTGGTTCTGTGAATGGTGTAGAAATCTTTCGAGAGAGACAACAATAATTTCTGTAAATAAACGGCTAAATTGACTCGAACGGTTTTTCTTTTTAAACCAATGTTTCATCTCAACCTTTTTCAACTGTGTTTTTTTTGGTTTTTTATGATTCTGTTTTTATCTATATTGAACTACGTCTGACATGGCTTGCTTCTAGTTTCTATCTCCACAGGATCTAGTGTTCATAAATGTTACTGTCGCGATATAGAGCGAAGTGCCAGTCAGACCCTGGGCCAGTTGCGTGCGACTTGCTCGGATCCCAAAATAAAGTGGGGTGAGAATGTGGCAGCTTGAGCGGGGCTCGGTGGACGAAACGACTAGATTATTTAAAAAAAAAAACACTTTCATCCAATTGATGGCCCTGACTTTTCCTTCTCTTTCCCGAGCTGTGGCACTTTTGACATTACTCCTAAGAGCTTTCTTAAACGAGGCCCTGTCGCGCGGCCCCAAAATGGCGTGAGGTTCCCTATGGTGCGACAGACGCTTCGCAGGCCCGCGACTCTTGAGCTCACCTGGATTCCCAGTTGCTGGACTTGAGAGAAACGGGGCTTCAGATGGATTTGTTAGTGTTCAAAATATGAGTCGGCATAAATCTGATTGTCTCCCATTTGAATCATTATGGAAATATTCTCTCATTACTATTTTTTTCCAATTTTTGATCACTGTGGAATTATATGATTTATCATGAGTTTCATAAGACTCCTGTGTTGTAACAATCTGGACACTTTTGGTTCAGCAACTGCGAAGTTCGTGGTTGGGTGCACCTCTCACTCTCAACAGTTCGGTCATGTCTCTTTTCACCTCCAATGATAAAAGAAAAAAAATGAAAACAAATCAAAAAAGGTCACATCAATAGCTCAGCAACCAAAAAACAAATAGACCAACTTTGCCATCGCCTCAGCTAAAAAACGCACACACCAGCAAAAGTCAGAGACTGGAAATCGCCTAATGTCATAACTCACCCACCTTATTCCCAAAATCCTGCACACTAGGGGACGCGCTCAAGCGGGACCGATCTCTAGACACGTTTGGCTTCAGCAGTCACCACCTCAAGTTGCTTGAACTCCACTGATTGTCTGTTCAGGCCCAACAAAGCTCTTGCAAAACACCTCTCGCATACTAAAAACAGCACATTAGTCATGTATAACCCATACGCAGCCGCCGCAGACGCCACCTTGGGCCAGCAGAACTTGCAGCATCCACGGCCTCAGCATGCGGGCCAGCAACTGTTTTCTAATGGCCAACAGTACGCCCCCAATGCGTCTCAACCACAACCACAGCAACAGCAATATCAGCAGCAGTACCAGCAGCGATACCAGCAGCAATTTCAGCAGCAATCGCAGTATCAGCAGCCACAGTATGGCGGGCAATATGCCGCCGACTATCAGGGAGCCAAGGGCAACTTCCAGCCGCCCGGACAAGCGGGAAGCGCGGCCCCATACGGCGATTTCTTCTCGGACCCGGCCGCAACCATGGCGGCGCAGTTTGCCAAGTCCAGCTTTGGCCAGCTGAACACCTACATCCAGCAGAACTTCGGCTCCTACATGCCCATGGCAGGCGAGTTGAAGTACTACTTCAAGGTGAGCAACTCGTACGTGTGGCGGAAGCTCGCCATCATTCTTTTCCCCTACCGCCACAGAGACTGGTCACGCATCCAGTCGGCGGAAAGTGGCGGCAATCCTGGCGGCAGCAGGCCCGGCTTTGCCCCTGCTTGTGAAGATGTAAATGCGCCAGATTTGTACGTTCCCTTGATAGCTTTCGTCACCTACATTCTTCTCTGGGCCCTGTTCTCCGGCTTGAGGGGCGACTTCCACCCCGAAGTCTTTGGATACTTGGCGTCACAGACACTCGCATGTTCTTTTGTGGACATCTTGATATTCAAGGTCGGCTTGTACTTGTTGAACTGCTCGGCCCAGACGTCGTTTTGGGACCTCATCAGCTTCAGCGGCTATAAATACGTGACCATCATTGCGTTGTTGTGCTGGAAACAGGTCGCCGGTGGCTCCTGGCTCGCATATTATGGGTTCTTGTTTGCGGTGGTGAGCAGCTTGTCTTTGTTCTTGATGAGATCGCTCAAGTTTCTTATTTTGCCGTATGGCGCGGGCGAGAACCCAGCGGTCTCGATCTCCAATGGCCAGAGACGTATGCGCGTGCAATTTTTGTTCATTTACTCTGTCGTTGTGCAATTTTTGATTGTCATATTCATGTCCAGATAAGTTCACGCGGGCGTTGCAAAGAGAGCGAACGATTAAGAAAGAAGGCACCTTTTTGAATTGGGGCAAGTTTGTCGAAGGCTGTGAAAGAGCAAAGACAAAAAGTGTACCAAAATTGTAAATGGCGAATACGGGCCAAAAGCTGAATAGATTAGTCGCAAGAAGACGTGAACAGTGGTGTCAGTGGTGTAAGTGTTGTCAGTGAGCTAGAGTGTTGTCGCGTGATGTTTCAGAGAGCTAGATTAGAGCAGGATAAGAGAGAAACACGAAGACACAAAGAGACCGGGAATGGCCAGCAAAAGGGAGCAGAACAGTGAGAGATTTGGGGGCAAAGTGAGAGTCAAGTTGAAGGCAGCCATTGTTGGCGCGGGCCAAGAAGTCGAAATCAGATATAAGGAAGAGAAGAAAATGAAGAACAGAAAGAGGAAGAGGAAGAAAAAAAAAAAAAGGAAGCAAAGAAGAAACGAAGGAAGGAAAGAAAGAAGAAAGGAGGGGAAAAGGGCGAAAGATCAGATTCTCTCACATGTATCTAAGATATCTTTCTGGTGTACCCTCACTGAAGTTTCACTACGGTTGCCCAAGTTCAGCTCTCCAAGCTTCTTCGCGTGAAGGTTTAGTGAGGGCTGGAGATCTCCCCAGATCTCGAAAGTGTTCGCAACCTAGCGACACTTGAAACCACAAATGTTCAATTCTGGAGGATCCTGGAGGATCCTGGAGGATCCTTGGCAGACGAGTCTCGAAAACCAGTGAGAATCTATGCCGGTCCACATTTTTTCTTTTCACATTTCCCCTGTTTTTGCCCTCCCCTCCCAATCTGCCAATTCCTCGTTTAGGGCCCGAGACGAATGAGGCGCGTCTCAGACTTGCGAGGCACGTGACATGGGCAAGCGCGAGGCGCGACGCGCCTGCTCAGGCTTCGGCCTAAATTCCAGTCCAAGCTCTGCGGCCTGTGGCCTGTCGCGAGCTGCTTTTACATAGATCTCCTCCCATTGCGTGAAGTTTGAGGCACCCACAGCTGCCAGGTACTTTCACCTTTAGTCCGAGGAACCAGCGATAAACGAAGACTCAAACATTTTCTCGCCGAAAGACCCGATCAACTCCATCCACAGCTCATCGGTCGCCTCACCAATAACCTGATTAATAGCTTCTTCAACACCCCATTTAATAGCGCCAATTCAAGCACTCATTCGCATTTCCACCACACCTTCACATCTTCCATATGTCTTCAGCAAACCTGGGACGCCCTAATCGGGGCTCGACGCTGGCCCGCTATGTGAAAAACACAAAAAGAACGCCAGGCAAAGTCACCACGCAGTTCAGCGTGTCGAATAAAACTGCCGCCGAGCAGGAAGCAGCCCTGAATCCAATGCTCAATGATTCCGTCACCCGCAAAGACATGGTGGAGAAAATCGACGCTCTCGACGCCACTATGGGCTTTGAGAGATTCGACCACGGCGACCTCGACGGCGCCAAGCCGCGCAAGGGCTGGTTGGTGAACATGCATGCGACCACGGTGCCTTCCGAGGAGTATTTGCCCGGGTATTCAGGGGTCGATTTCTATTTTCTCGACGAGGAGGGCGGCTCGTTCAAGGCTACGCTCCAGTACGACCCGTATTTCTTCTTGATGGTGGTGCCTGGGCGCGAGGCCGAGGTCGAAGAGGCCTTGAAAAAGTTGCTTGAGGACTATAAATTGAAGTCTGTGGCCCGGGAGACAAAAGACGACTTGGCCATGCCCAACCACTTGGTCGGCTTGAAGCGGACACTTCTCCGCCTACTGTTCCACAACGTCTCGGACTTGCTCGGGGCTCGCCGGGCTCTTGCGCCGATCATTAGAGAAAACCAGGCAAAAAGAGACACGCGAGACGTGTTTCTGGCAATAGACTACTCGAACTTGGACAACATCGATCTGGCTATGGGCGAGTATCTGAACGGATACGCGCTGAAGTCCAGGGCCAGCGAAAGTGTGCTGAACCCCACGACTTTCATCGACGATTTGCGAGAATACGACGTGCCTTTCCACGTCAGAGTGTCGATCGATAAAAACGTGCGTGTAGGCAAGTGGTATGATGTTTATGCCCAGCACGGCTCGGTCAGCTTCGAGGAAGACCGAGAAAAAATCGCGTTTGCAGACCCTGTGGTGTTGGCATTCGACATCGAGACCACGAAGGCCCCGCTCAAATTCCCCGATGCAAAAACAGACCAGATCATGATGATCTCGTACATGATCGACGGCGAGGGGTTTCTCATCACGAACCGCGAGATCATCTCAGAGGATATCGAGGACTTCGAGTACACGCCGAAGCCAGAGTACCCGGGCGAGTTCACCGTATTCAACGAGCCAGACGAGAAACACGTGTTGTTGAGATTCTATGAACACATCCGAGACGTGCGCCCCACAGTCATTGCCACATTTAACGGAGATTTCTTCGACTGGCCGTTTGTCGAAACCAGGTCGAATTTCCACGAGTTGGATATGTTCGATGAAATTGGTTTTGCTAAGGATAACGAGGGCGAATACAAATCCAAGTATTGCGTGCATATGGACTGCTTCAGGTGGGTGAAAAGAGACTCTTATTTGCCACAAGGCTCCCAGGGCTTAAAGGCGGTCACCACTGCAAAGTTGGGCTACAATCCAATCGAACTTGACCCGGAATTGATGACTCCATATGCATACGAGAAGCCCCAAGTACTCTCAGAATATTCTGTATCGGATGCCGTGGCCACTTACTATTTGTACTTCAAGTATGTGCATCCGTTCATTTTCTCCTTGTGCACGATCATTCCGTTGAATCCGGACGAGGTTCTTAGAAAGGGTACGGGAACATTGTGTGAAATGTTGTTGATGGTGCAAGCATACGAAAAGGAGATCTTACTTCCGAATAAGTATACAGATGCCATCGAGCGCTTCTACGAAGGTCATCTTGTGGAGTCTGAAACATACGTCGGAGGCCACGTCGAGTCTTTGGAGTCTGGGGTGTTTCGGAGTGATATCGCAAATGATTTCAAAATCCAGCCGGGCGCCATAACTGAGCTCTTGCAAAATCTACGGAAATCTATCGAGTTTTGTATCGAGGTGGAAAACGGCAAGAAAATAGAAGATGTCGAGAATTTCGAAGAAGTCTATGATGAGATCAGGGCGAAGCTCGAAGACTTAAGGGACAACCCGGTCAGAACCGAAAACCCGCTTATTTATCACGTCGATGTGGCTTCCATGTACCCCAACATCATGACATCTAACAGACTACAGCCAGACTCGATGAAAACCGAGGAAGATTGCGCAGCTTGTGACTTCAACAGGCCAGGTAAAACTTGTGACAGGAGACTCGAATGGTCGTGGAGAGGCGAGTTCTCACCTGCAAAGCCCAATGATTACAACTTGGTGAAGCGTACTTTGCAGCACGAGATGTTTCCTCCGCTTAAGCACTGGCTTCCTGAGCGTACATTCGATGATCTCTCGTACCCAGAGCAGGCGCAACTTATCAAAAAGAGACTCGCGGACTACTCACAAAAAGTTCACGGAAGGCGGAAATTAACCGAGACGATCACCAGAGAAGCTATAGTTTGCCAGCGTGAAAACCCATTTTACGTCAACACAGTGAGGAATTTCAGAGATCGTCGGTACGAGTTTAAGAATCTCGCGAAAGTATGGAAGGGCAAGTCCTCAAAATGTGCCGACACGATTTCACGAGACGAGGCCAACAAAATGGTTGTGTTGTATGACTCGTTGCAACTTGCTCATAAGGTTATTCTCAATTCTTTTTATGGTTACGTCATGAGAAAGGGGTCTCGGTGGTACTCCATGGAAATGGCCGGTATTACATGTCTAACCGGCTCCAAAATCATTCAAATGGCGAGAGCGTTGGTTGAAAGAATTGGACGACCATTGGAATTGGATACCGACGGTATCTGGTGTATCTTACCGAAATCATTTCCGGAAAACTTCAATCTCAAGTGCAAAGATGGTAAAAAGATATTCTTGGAGTATCCCTGTTCCATGTTGAATTACCTTGTCCATCAAGAGTTCACAAATCATCAATACCAAGATCTCGAAGACCCAGAGAGATTCAAGTACAGCACAAAATCAGAGAACTCGATTTTTTTCGAAGTGGACGGGCCTTACCGTGCTATGGTTTTGCCTACTTCTAAAGAAGAAGGAAAAGGACTCAAGAAAAGATACGCCGTCT
Source organism: Metschnikowia kofuensis (nom. inval.) (assembly GCA_030564885.1). Taxonomy (NCBI): domain Eukaryota; kingdom Fungi; phylum Ascomycota; class Pichiomycetes; order Serinales; family Metschnikowiaceae; genus Metschnikowia; species Metschnikowia kofuensis (nom. inval.). The sequence continues at coordinate 31,637 of JAJLZY010000058.1, forward strand.
TCAATCATGACGGGTCTTTAGCCGAACTCAAAGGTTTCGAGTTGAAAAGAAGGGGAGAATTGAACCTCATCAAAAACTTTCAGTCTGATATTTTCAAGTTATTTCTCGAGGGTGATACTTTGGAAAATTGCTACAAAGCAGTAGCGACGGTTGCAAACAATTGGCTCGATGTCCTAGACACGAAGGGAGGTATGTTGGAGGATGAGGACTTGATCGAGCTCATTTGTGAAAACAAAATGATGAGTAAGTCACTCTCTGAATACGATGGTCTCAAGTCCACGTCCATTACTACTGCGAAAAGATTGGGGGAGTTCTTGGGTGAAGAGATGGTGAAAGACGCAGGATTGGCATGTAAGTACATCATCAGCTCTAAACCCCACAACAGTCCTGTGACTGAACGAGCTATTCCCGTCGCTATCTTTTCCTCGGACAAAAAAGAGTATTTCTTGAAGAAATGGCTTAAAGACCCGTCGCTAAAAGACTTTGACCCACGTTCCGTTCTAGATTGGGGATACTATTACGACCGTTTAGCTTCAGTGGTGCAGAAGATCATCACCATTCCAGCAGCATATCAGAGTGTTCAGAATCCCGTTCCACGAGTCCCTCATCCTGACTGGTTGAGGAAACGTATCATGGTGCAAGAGGACAAGCTCAAACAATCATCGATCGCGACATTTTTTGGAGCCGTGTCAAAAAAAGAACATCAAGGGAAGATTTTGAAGGATATCGAAGAGTTTACTGACATTGCTGATTCCGAAATGACAAATGCCAAGGTGGGCAAAGTGACCATCAAGAAAAGAAAACTCAAAGAGGCGCAAAAAGTTATGGTTGAAGAAGAGGAAAGAAGAGCGTTAATTTTGCAAGGACCTTGTCCATCAATGACCGAAGACTACGAAGGGTTTTTAGAATACCAAAAGGCCAAATGGAGTCTTCAATCTCGAAATAGAGACAGGAGAAAAAAGTTGTTTGGTGAAAACTCAGATTCTTCTCATAGGTCATCAGTCGGTAACATGATTCGCAAGCAAGCAGAAAACATCGCGGGTGCAAACTGGGAAATTTTAGAATATAAGGTCGACCCCATGAACGCAGGTGTCCTCAAAGTCTACGTGCTCTCTGGTGGAAAAGTTTACTCTTTCTCATTTCATATTCCCAAACAGGTTTATGCTACATTTAAGACCGAGCTTTCGAGCAAAAAGTCAATTTCAAACTGCGAAATTGAAAAGTCGAAGGCGATTCTTCCTAATGGTCATGATGCGACAAATCTTTACAGATTGACAATGCCAGAAGCCACCTTCAACGAGGAGATTAGTAAGGTTGATAGCTTACTTCATGACTCTAAGATTTTGGGGCTTTATGAATCCGAGATCAGCTCTATAGATAGGGCTATTATCGGACTCGGGAATAGTGTCCGCTTTGATGACACAAGAGTGGGCGCTTTAGGAAAATGTTTAAAGACCGGGTTCACGACTAAAGACCTCATCCAGGTGAATCAATCGCAATATTTGAAGAGATTTGGAATGGAGATCTTTTATTTGCTTCACCTTGTAACAAACAGTTACGAGTTTTTCTCGCTTTTCAACACGTGGACAAACACTGTTTTTCTTTGCGTTCTTAAGCCGTCCAGTGGTGCTCAGGAGCTACCTGCAAACCTCGAGAGGGTCTACAAGGAAATTTACGAGGCCAAGAAAGAAAATTTCATCAATCTTTACAACATTGTTGACTATCCCACAAACGTCAAATTTGAGACGGCATACTTTAATAATCCTTCTTCGTTGTACAAAAAGCTCAATTCGACGTTGAGAAAGATTCATGAGGGCAGAAGCACAAAGGCTTTGTTTGCAATACAGTCGCCTTATTGCAGCAAGGTCTTAAATCTCCTAGAGAGTGCCGCTGACTTCCCAACCATAAAGATGAGCGTGAGAGAAGTTCCTATGCCAGCAGTCGGCTGGCAGTCGCTTATATCTCAGAGGATCATGAAGCACTATTTCAACTTGGCTCCCGGGATCAAGAATTTGATTGACCTTTCCAACTATTCTAACATCCCGCTTTGTAATTTACAAGCAGAAAACTTAGACTATTTGATTGACGTTCAGTATGCCAGGCGTTTGACCGAGAACAGTGTTGTTTTGTGGTGGTCTAACAATCTTTATCCTGATCACGGTGGATATGAGGCTGATCTGGTGGATGACCTGGAAAACCTTGAATCTGTCACAATCAATAATCCTGAGATCTATGAAACAGCTTGTTTGGAGATCGATATTGGAACTTTGACGATCAACACAATTTTGACTAGCTCGCTCATCAATGAGATGGAGGGTACCGACTTGGCGGATGATCCATTGGAAGGAGACGATAACAATGGCGCCTCTACCTTAGCAGTCGATACGTTTTCACCAACGGCTTTGGGTCTTTTGAGATCGATGGTGAAACAATGGTGGGATGATGCATTGAACAACAACATCCACGCAGACTCGATGACGAGTCAGCTTGTCTTGTGGATACAGAAAAGAAGCTCAAAACTCTATGATTACACATTGCACAGGCATATTCACAAGCTCACTTACAAAGCCTTGAGACAATTGGTGGGGGATTTCAAGAGAATGAATGCGCAGGTTGTGTTTGCCACTAGACAAAAATTGATTGTGCAAACTTCTAAGATTTCAGTGGAAAACTCTTACGCTTTTGGAAACTACGCAGTAAATGCCGTGCGCTCGAAGCCTTTGTTCAACTTTTTGGAATTAAATATCGTACGTTACTGGGATCTCTTGATATGGATGGACGAGTTTAATTTTGCCGGCCGTTGCTGTAAAGAAATCACTAATGAAGAGGTTCAAGATTTGGTTCCTTTTGGAAAATGGCATATCAAGAGATTTCTTCCACCTATGTTTCAAAACGAGTTTGAAGATTGGATTGTCATTTTTTTGAACGCTTTAGCCAGCTACAAAGGCGAGGTTCTTCTTGGTGGCACGCAACTGGGAACACAACGTATCACGCAATTGGCGCATATCTTAAACGGTCAGAAAAACCAAGACACGGTGGGTGAGGGCCCAGAAGATGACTTCGTGAGTGAAGTCATGGCAAACTTTCGCATGCCGCTTCACTCGCGAATAAAGAAACTCAGCCGTCGTCAAAACGAGTCTATACTTAATCCGGAGATGAAACAAGAATACGAGTTCCCGCAGCTTGCTGGCTCTCACCTCAACATGAGAAATCCAGTTTTGGAGCTCGTCAAATTTTTGTGTGGCGTGTTCGCTTTATCGGCTAAGCGCAGTATTGAGGTACGCATGTTGCGCAAAGATCTTTTACAGGAACTTGACGTCAGAGAATTTAGCCAGGAATCTATCTTTACGAACCCGAGTGCATCTTTGGTCATGGCCTCCGTGATTTGTGACTACTGTGAATATGTCCGTGACGTGGACTTCTGCCGCAACGATGAAGCAGATGTGTGGGCATGCTCAAATTGTCGCAAGTCGTACAATAAGGCAGCTATGGAGGAGGAGCTCATTGCACAATGCAACAAGTTAGTGGCTAAGTACTTGAGTCAAGACTTCCAGTGCTCGCGGTGTCATCTGATCAAGAGCGACAACATGAGTGAGTTCTGCAAATGTTCGGGTGACTGGGCTGAAACTGTGAAGTTTGAGTATGTGGAGAAAAGACTCCTGGTGTTCCGCAATGTCGCAAGCGTTTACGGCTTGAAAATGTTACTGGTCCAGCTCGAAGACTACTTCTAAATGGGAGTGATCTGAAGTTTTCGGGGGCATTTGCCCAAGAGGTCGACAAAAGGGCTTCAGAGATGGATTTTTGCTTGGTACCCAACGAACATACCTAGCGCGACAAGAGGATTTAATATTTCTTCCGTTGACTGGTAATCTGAAGATCAGCTCGTAACGGCAATTCCCGAGTTTTGTGTGCGATACCTTGACTGGAGACTCTAATAGTCAATTGGCTCAACTTCTCGAAGTCATGCAAAGAAGACTCTGGTTTGGGCATAGATCATGACTGCCGACAGAACAAGTGACCTGCACTACCCAGGGGATCAGCAAGCTATCACTAAGGTCAACATCTAACAAAAATTTCGCCGTGAAATAACCATGGGAAATCGAATACCCCATCACGCAAGGAAATGCTCGTAAAAAGAATTGTCGATAATTGTATGTACTCCAGGCTGTATTGAAGAATTTCATTAACGAGGATTGACCGTAGAATTACCACAAGCGAGTGCCTGTGAAATAACGCAAAACACTATCATTGTTGGAACTGTAGAGTGAATACAATACTCAAACGAAAGGAGATGTTATTCCAAACAAATATCTGATTTTGACTTCTCAGAATAATGTTTTCTTTGTCTCAAATCAGGAAAGCCAGCAAAGGCTCAATATACAAGCACTAAAAACGGCATCATGAACCTATACGTAAAACAATATAAAACGATGAATTTTTGTAATAAAAATGCTTCGTTCAGCAAATTTGGGCTCTTGCTCTCGAAAAAAAAAACGAAAACAACCAACAAACAAATTGGTCTCTTTGAAACTGCAATTCTTTTCTTGTCTATAAAATTTATATGATTGTCTGAATTCAATCCAATTTATTACTTCTCGGCCCGAGCCAGAGCTCACGCGCACACCTCAATAAAATAGAGAGCGACCGCGACTTCTAACTCATGCCCAATAGGTAATGGTACTGAAAACTAGACTCGTCGAATTCCGCGAAAATGAACAGGAACTCTTGGCCTCTCTAGTGACATGTGCCTCGGAGTCACTGGCGGCGAACGTCGTGGTGCTGGGCTACAAGTCCGTGGGCAAAACCCTGGTTGTACTTCGACACCTCGAGAACCTTAACATAAGGCGTACTGTCCTCAATTGTGACGAGTTCATCACGCAGAAACTTCTTCTCCAAAACTGCTTGCATAGGATCAAAGCCGACTCCAGCGTCGACTTGTCGCAATACGTGCAACGATATGTGTATAAAGGCTTGGAGGTGGCCCGGCTATCGTCTTTATGTGAGACGTTTGCCCATTTTCTCATGGCTCTAGACCAGTTTGTTGTCGAGACCGGCTACGACGAGCCCCACGTCTTGGTGCTTGACCGGTTTGACCAGTGTCTCGAGAACACCGACGATCTTTTCCGGGCGTTTGTGAAACTCAGAGAGCACTCGCACATCAGAAACATCTCGGTGGTGTTCATTATTTCTCATCTGGAGCCTCTGGGCTTGGCCACGCTAGGACTCCCTGTCATTTCCTTTCGGCCGTACCTGATAGAACAAGTCGCGGAGATCGTGGCGAAATCGCCCATTGCAGAGGCCCAGGAGCCGGGCATCGACCCGTCTGTGTGGGCCAAATTCGCCAAGTTGGTCGTGGACTTACATTTCGACTTCACCGGGTCCGATGTCTCGCTTGTGAGGGATATATGCCAGAAGCTCTGGCCACGGTTCTGGGCGGAGCTCCGGCAAAAAGGCGACTTTTTGGCAACCTACAGGGCACTCAAAGAGGAGCTTGTGAGAGACGAGGTCGTCACGAATAGCTCCGTCGCCATGTATGAGACCGGGTTCCCGGAGGCCGACACAAGCACCCCTTACGCGGACTTGCCCTACCACTCAAAATATATCCTCATTGCGTCGTATTTGGCCTCGTACAACGACCACAAAACGGACGTGCAGTTGTTTTCTAAGGTGAAGACGCTCAAGAAAAGGTCGCCCCGAAAGACACAGAATAAGCAGCACGACGCCCTGGTGAAAAGCAGTAGTGTGGACTCGCGGCTCCTCTCGGCGGCCTACTTTGATCTCGAGCGCATGAAAGCTATTCTATCGGTCATATACAGAAACGAGTCCCACACGCTTTCCAGAGACAACGACGAGTACTTCAACTTGTATCAGGACATGACGGAGCGGGACCTCGCAAGAAAAGAGGCGGAGTTCAACTCGTTTTCCTTGAACAAAAACGTCGATTTGAATGTCCAAATCGCCACTTTGGCCGGCCTCGGCCTAGTCTCCAGCACGTACTCCAAGGACCCCTTGAGTAACAAGATCAGATGGCGTTGCAACGTAGGCTGGGACGTCATTGACAGCATAGCAAAAGAGGTGAAGTTTCCTTTGCTCAGCTACACCGTGGAGAAGTGATTGCAGGTTCCGGGTCAGCTTGTTCATCGAACTTTGCATGGATATCTCTGTCTGCCCGAGTTTTGGCCCTTTTCCTGCTTGAGCGGACAAAAAAGTGGGTCTTTTTGAGTGTTAGAAACCCAGCTCTTGTAGTTTATCCATGGTGCACATTAATTCTGTGCTAGCTGAACAGAGCTGAACAGAGCTGAACAGAGCTGAACATAAATCCACCATTAATCGCATTTACCACAGACATCTAGTACGCCTATTTCATTTCGTAGGAAACCCCCACCCTTAAGAATCAGTCTCGGCATCGGAAAACGCCACCTCTCCCACAGGCCGAAACTCACGCTCATTTACTCGACGTACTTCTACCCGGTTCTCGAAATACGTATTTTTCCAATGCCCCATTTCGTAAGAGGAATACGGACCATGTATTTCGTGGTCTCCTGCCCACCGAAACTGCCAGATTGCTTCACCGTAGTCGTTTGCACTTGCCTCCATTTCGGCGGCTTTTCGTTTGGCGCCCCTTGCCAGAAACTCTTCACCTGTCTCTTGGAAATAGGCACGCATGAGTTCTTCTCGGCTCAAATCATAAGCAGAAGAAACTCCCTTTTCGTTCACAAGCTGCTCGCAACAATCGGTGATTTCAAACACGGCTTTTTTGCGATCCGGGTCGTCACACGCCTTTGCCCTCTTATTTCCTTTTCTCTTGACTGGCCGTAGTCTAGCAAGTGCCTCCAAGGGCGTTTCTGCAGGCTCCAACTCCCCGATAAGCAGACGCAAGATCTCTACAATGGGTTTTGGGATTACAAGATTCGAATTGCCTGCTTTGGAAATCTGCTCCTGGGCGTCTCTGGCCTTTTTCATCTCTGCCGAGCTGATTTCAGCCATCCAGGGCTCCTCTTCGTCGGACTCAGAGCCATTTTTTCCGATGAAGTTCATGTCTTTGTCGAACTTCCCCGACTCAGCTTCCTCGCGTAGATTAAAAGCCTCGATTTTTACTTCTGGGCTATCTGATTCTTCCTCAATGTCTTTTTGGGCGTATTTTTTGAACCGAGTGCCATCAAAGCCAGCATCGAAGTCTTCGCCTACGATGTTCTGCTCTTGCTCGAATTGATCGATGTTGAATAATCTGTTTTGATTTCTTTCGTCGACATTTTTATTGTCCTTTCCGTGTTTTAGTTCGGGGCCAGGTTCTTCTTTATCAGATGCGAACATGTCATCATCGTCACTCTTGGCACCTTTCAGATCGGCGTTTTCTTTTGTTTTTCCTGCATTTTCTTCTTCTTCGTTCTCCTCGGCGTCACTTGCTGAAAAATCAGAGTCATCTGAGTCATGAGCTGCCTGGTCATCTGAGTCTGAAGCGTATCCAGACGCTAGTTTGGCTTTGTGTTTGACTTGGCGAGCCGTATCGAGGTCCGCTGTGGATTCAAACATTCTAAGTTATAAAGAATTATAGTGAGATATAAAATCGCATTGGAATAAGATAGTTTTCGAGAAAAAATCCCTTTAATATTGCCAGAATATACAGCTTGAAATGAGTGCATGTTTATTAGGACCGGCAGGTTTGGCACTTCGATCGCGCACGTGATGACCTGGAGATTCGGAAAAGAGATGATCTTGAATTATATTTCTCTACTCTGATAGGCCAAAGTTTCGCAAATAATGAGCTCAAAAATGGCAGACCTTAACCTTGATGATGCCCTAGACCTTGAGGAGAATTTCTACCAAAAGGGATTCAGGGAAGGGCATGAACATTCGGCCCGCGAACAAATGCTAGAAGGCAAAATCTACGGACTCCAGACAGGGTTCCAGAGGTTTCTTATAGTGGGCTTTTTGAGGGGATTGCTTGAAGATTGGGAGAATCTTGCTAATTCAAATTTAAACTCTCATCTAGAGCAGCTCCGAAAGCATTTGGCTGAAATATCGTTTAGCAACGACGACCAGGCAGTGGCCCAGTATGAAAAATCCGTCGCAAGAGCTCGAAACAAAGCTCGAGTCATCGCTGCACTCACAAAATCTGGCGAAAAATTAACAAAATTGGATTCGCTTATCAAGGATGTAGGCGGTAGTCTTCAAGTCCTGGAGAATTTGAATGAAATGTGGTGAATCGGGACGATCAGATATCGAGAGTCACCTTGAGTGATTAGATATCGAGTCACGTTGGATGATAAGTATCACCGAAGCTACCAAAGAGACGCCTTAAAGACGGCTAGGGGTCGTGTATTCTGCTCGGATTGATTTGATTGTGATACCCAATTTCTGCTCAAAAAGACCTCTCGGATATTCATGAAGCTTCCTTATCTGTACCCTTGTACGAGTATAAATCTGTGAAGCGTTATTGTTTATTTTGAGGACACGCCTTTTGAGCTTCGTCTGTTGATTCATGCTTTGGCCTGGTTAGCAAAATATCGGAGACCATTTCACCAAATATGCACTTTTTGAGAAGCGCAGAACAAGACTAATCTTCAGACTTCGATTCAGACCAACTTCTGGACCAACTTCTGGACCAACTCAAGAGATGAAGCTTATTTCCATTTCCTTCATCCAGAACATTTACCTGGTTTAAAATCTGCAAACTGGTGTAACACTCACTCCACAATACATTCCTTCGAGTCGTAAAAACAAAAAAGCGGACGTTTCTAAACCCACAGAATACCTCTACGATATTCTAGAATGTGAAATCAAGTGGGAGTGGTTTCCCTGGAGAATCCAAATGATAGCTGAGAATGCCTCCTAGTGGGCAATCGTTCACACCAATAATTAGCTGTTCGTCTCGGCCCAGACCGACCAGGCTTACATTGAGTCCGATGCATTTCCCGACAAAATCAATCAGCTGGACCCTCGGGTGTATTTGCTGAGCCCCTGAACCTAAATCGCTCATTGCGACAATGCCCACGTGGTCCAAGCTCTCTGCCCAGATCACGTGGTCACCGAAATGACTGAATTTGCAGTTTCGAACGGGGCCCCCATGGACACTCCCGTCTATGTCAAATGCATGTGACCCCAACGCGCTGTTCCAGCAGTGCGTGCTTGTGTGGGTCATGCGCCGGTCCCACAACCGAACTGTCCCGTCCTGATTTCCTGAAACCAATACATTTTCGTTTTTGGGCGACCAGTCGCAACTAAACCCGTAGTCTGTATGGCCCAGGAACGTGGCGCTGGCGTGGAAGCTTTCAGCCGAGCATCGACGGTCAACAATGTAGTTATATTTGCTGTCTGCTGCGGCAAACAACTCGTTCGGATTGTGTGGACTCAGAGCAAGCCTGTTCATGGCAAAGGGAAGCTGGATCGAGGCAGTTTTCCGCGACCTGGCAATGTCGAAGTATCGTAGTTTGGTATCGTTCGAGGCTACTGTGAGCTCGCTGTTGTCTTTGCTGATGTTGATATCGTTTGTGATACCGTCCGCAGACTTTGTGAGGGTGATTTCATCTGCTATGCCCACGCATGCCGGGTCCTCGATATCCACTAAAACTATCCCGCCTTCGAACGTGCCAGAGGCTAGAAACTTATTGGAACAAGTCATGGAGGAAACGCGGCTGGTGGAGGCGTGTTTTAGGTTTCTCGAATCGACCAAACAGTCGAGTTTCATCGCCCCAGAATTGGCAGACGTTTCGTCCGGCATTAGCCGAATGAGTTTGAAGAAACTGTGGCAGCCGTCGAAGTGCGGGTCAGTCGAGTCGAGAAAAACGGGTTCGAGGTTATCGTCGTGGAAATACGATGAGGGGTAAAAGACCCCGTTTCCCGCCAGTTCTCCACACACAACAAGCAGGCGGAGCTGAAAATGGGTGATATGGTTCTTGAGCCTGCAATAGAACTTCTGGAAACTGAAAAAATCGGTTTTTGTGTCGTACGTGACAAGCTTGAGACTCTGTAGAGAGCGTTAGTAACAAGTTAGGGAGATGCATACTTTCTTAGACTGTCAACTTACTTTCATGGCCTGTTCCCTGGAATTGGGCACGTTTGTAAACCACAGGTTTTGCGCCACCCGGGCCCGTTCCTGGTAAAACCTGCGCCGAAGACTGCCGCCCCAAGCCAAACCTTGGACATTCACATCTGGATCTAGGCGTGTGAGTGCAAACGGTAGATTGCCCTCGCGCTCTTTGAGAGAGCCAAGAATACTTAGGATATCTGTTTTGGTAAGCGCCGACTCGCCGTCGTATAGAAGGTTGTAGAGAAACGAAAGCGACTCTGATTGCGAGAGCTCATATACATTCGATGGGTTCACTGTGCTGGGCACCGAGCCGTGTATGAAGCCGGAGAATTCGGCACTGCTGATTTCCTCTGCGGTTTCTGCCATCTGCTCCAGCGAAATCTCAACTGCCATTTTCGCCAGGCTTAGAGGTGGCTCGAGAAAGGGCGAAGATAATCAAATGATGTGAAGAATAGATTAGATATGCGGAGCGCTTTTGACAAAGTCCTATTAATCGGGTCTTCCGTAAAACGCTTTTTTCGGGTTTGAATATTCTGATGACTGCTTCCTTGGGATATTTTCAGATCTTCTAAATTTCGCAAGTCCTGTTTGTATGTACTTTAGTGGTGATAAGCCTTGTTTAATTACCTTGGGGCACGTCTTTGTTTAGTGCACGACACGAGAAAAGGTCCGAGCTTCTATGTTGATTAATCCCTTATGAAGAATATAACAATGAGGATTTGAACTTTTAAGGATCTGGGTATGAGCGCCAAATCTGGTACTGGAATACTAGTTCTTGCCTCTGGCTTAATTAGGGTTTCAGGTTTCATATCGACCCCATAGTCTTCGCAGCCTTATTGGGCCGCGCTCGCGGTGCTAATTCGAAATTATGGCTCGCCTAAACTTGGTGGCATATCTGAAAAAACTGAAGAGAAATTATTTGAATATTTATTTTGTAATTTATATATTTCACAGTGTCTAGTTTATGAGATTCGTAAAAAAGCGCAAATTTGAGTGCCGACATTTCTCGGCCTTTTTAATACACCTCTTCTTTGAGAAAGCCCTTCTCGGCCAACTGGCTCATATTGTATGACCAGGTTTTGTCGATGTTCTCCTGTTTTTGCGCCACTTTCGACGGCTTTTCGATGATTCCGCCCGTCACAAAATAACAGCCGCTTTCTTTGGCGCCAAGAGACGGGTCCATTGCTGCTCTGAGCGTGGCCAAGGCGCCTTCCTCACTCGAAACTCCCATCATCTTGCCTGCTCCCTTAAACCCGACTTTAAACATGGGCCCTAAAGCCGGCATCTTGGTCCACCAGTCGTAGAGCTTTGTATCTGTGATGACTCCCGGATGAACCGAGAAAGCCAACATTTCAGGGTGGTTTTCAGCAAACTTGTGCATGTATTCGATTGCAGCTCGTTTGGCATTGCCGTACCGCACCCACGTATACATGGCACTTGGAAACTTGTTGATCGGGTTTGCTGGGTCCCAGTACTTCACTGACATGTTGTGTCCAATGGAACTCAAGGTGATCACACGGGGCACGTCGCCTCGTTCAACTGTCTTATTCAAAGCAGGAATGAGTTTTGTCGTGAACAAGACAGGTGCCACGAGGTTCACCTGGTATTGTATTTCGTAGCCATCTTTGGTCATTTCGAAAGGAACACCCATCACGCCAGCGTTATTTATAAGCAAGTCCAAGTGCCGTTCCTTGGCCATGAAGTCCTTGGCACACTGCTCAACGGAACTCAAGTCACAGCAGTCGAAATGGAGAGACCGCAAAACACCTAGTGCCTTGCGTTTTTTATCGGCATCGGAAAGAGCAGTCAATCTTTTCTCGGCCTCAGCCGTGATATCTGTGATAGCTTGTGCGACTTTCTCGTCATTTCGACCGGCAACATAGACGACATATCCATGGAGATAGAGATGTAAGACCGTGTACCAGCCAATTCCCGAATTTCCTCCGGTGACTATTGCTGTTTTCTTATCTTCGGTGGGATTGAAGTAAGGCGCAGTGGCCGGGTCATAAAATTTATCTTTCTTTACCATTGTGGGAAGTGTAAAAAATGACATGTCTTGAGATATAGTGAGCTGGTTTTTGGGCTTTTAAACTCGGAGTTGGACGTATCACATGGCGAAAGCAAACGCCATCCTTTCTTGGCAGTATACTTGAGCCGCGGATTATCTAGACGCGCGGGCTGCATAAACATGCCTCTAATGCGCGGCAGGCGTAAAGACGTTCTTAAACCCGACACATGAGTGATCACTTGCATTACCTTTCGAAACTTCGAGCCCTCGTGCATTGCAGCAATGGCGCACAGCCGTGTCATAATTCTTCCGTGCCATGCAATTTGGAAAGCTCAAAACTCTGACTCTGTGAACGGACAGTCTGCAGATGAATGGCACCTTGCGCCTTTCCAAATCGAAGGACACGATCACCTTTGTTTCATCGATCATATTTCCAGAAGCTTCAGTGAATTGAAAAATGACCCAGACGCCATACTCATCATATCTGGTGGTCAGACCAAAGCTGATGCTGGGCCGGTTTCCGAGGCTCTTTCCTACTATCAGCTTGCGCAAAGACTAATTGGAGAAACTGACCGTGACTTGTTCAAAAGAGTATACCTCGAGGAATACGCTCGTGACTCCCTAGAAAACGTTCTTTTTCTGTTCTGTAGGTATTATGAAGTCTCTGAGCTGTATCCGCAATTTGTCACAGTTGTCGGATTCGAGTTTAAACGAAGCAGGTTCTTAAACTACCATTTGGAACAAGCGTTTGGTGTGCCTGAGTCCCGAGTTACATATATTGGAAATAGTCCAAGCCCAGGTCCCGAAGTAGACCACGATGCTTACTTCCAAAGCTTAGAGTCAGCGGAGAAAAAACACGCTATTGACCATTTTGCAAATGACATATACGGACTAAGAGATCCGCTCCGTGCGAAAAGAGCTCAACGAGATCCATTTCACCGATACCATGGGTACGAGAGCAGCAACCCGAATCTCAGGACATTTTTGGGCGCTATAAGAACATACATTGATAAGCCTGATGATGAAATGAAGCAACTATTCAAAAGTGGTTTACACAGTGGAGTGCAATCTTGGCTTTCAGGGTCAACGTAGGGGTCGATTATAAAGCCGAAAAATAGAGCTGGTTTAATGTCGCAATCTTATTATGATGCTGTGATTATTTCAGAAATTTATTCAAGAGACAACATGCGTTGGTTTGACATTTCTACCCGAAGGTTTTGTATGATTGTTTTTGAAATATGCTTGTTCTTTAGACCAGTAATCACATGAGTATTGAAATGATGAATAATAGACATTCATGAGTTTCAAGACTTTTGAGATATTTACTATGTTATAGAGGTGTACACCAAGTCGTCAATCGGTGCGTCGGCCTTATATTTCTTGCCTCTTGTCGTCGTGAGAATTGGCCCATATATACTTTTGCTATGCTTCTACTATTCTTCTGCTACATTTCTACTATAGTTCTTCTGTACTTCTGCAAAATGTGATCTCCTGTATCATCTGCTACCCAATTTATTGTGTCAAGACCTTAACACCGTCCACCTTGTCTGAGCTTGCCTCGAGCAAAGTCGCCATTTCTTCTAGAATGTCTCTTGTTTCCCTTGGGCTGGCGATCCAAACAGTACATGCACTTAAACGAGCTTTAAAGTCATTTGCGCCAACAGAAGCAAACTGATCGCCAATATGAAGGCTCGAACTCTTCAAAATAGGACCGTGGCAGCCTCCACATGTCTTGTACAAGTACTGCTGTAAAGCCTCCACACCAAGAGCCTTGTCACCGATGTCCACCCAGACATCTGCCCCGCCATTGAAAGCGCAGACCTTGACTTCACTTTCTTTTGGCTCGGTCTTGGAGATAGCAGCTGCCTCATTTGTTTTTGGGATACTTGAGGGCGTGAATTTTGGTTTATTTTGATTGAGAAACTCATTGAGCTCTGCCAGAATCGACAACACCATCTCTTCCAACGTCTCTCTTTGGATTTTATAGCCATTCACCGGAATGATGCCCAACAGGCGTTCTTTTCTGATGATGGTGGTTTTGTTTTCATCCTCGAGTCTCATTTTCCGTCGAAGGTGCTTCAAGTGTTCGTGCGAAAGATCCATGATCTCAACAATCTTGTCTTGGTTCCAACTCTTCATTATGGGCAAGTACCATTCATGGCCTTCGATGAATTTAAGATTCCCGCTGCTCGAGTCAAAGCGGAAAAGATAGTTTGACTCACCTCCCATGACCAAAAAGTTATTTTTCTGCGTTTGCAGCAATCTGGTGGATTCCCGCAAGGCTTGAATAAGCCCCAGAAGCCTCTCCTGGTACGACTCTGCTCCCAGCTGCCCCGGATATCCCGCGGCAGTCACCACCGCCACATATAGGTCGAGACTGAGCAACTTCACAAGAAGCTCGACGAGAGGCGAGTCTTTCTCCAAACACTTCCCGTCCTCATACAAAGTGACATCTCCGTCGAACGTCACGAGGCGGAGTTTCGAATCGTGCTCCTGTGCGCTCGTGAGTGCAAGCACCTGGGCCGTATTCAAAATCGACCGGACATCATTGAACGAAGGGCTCACGAGCGTGCGCCTTGAAATCAGCCGTTTATGGTCCTCGATCAAAAACGCGTCTTTCAATGGGAGCTGGGTGAAAAACTTGCCCACAGAAGGCACGAGCTGCCGAAGTCTCGTGCGGACTACATGGGCTGGATCAACTTGTTGCTTGTCAAGCGCAATCGTGTTATCTATAAGTTTCTCCACGTCGTGAAAAACTTCCAAGTACCGCGTCTGCAAGGTTTTCTCGATCCTCTCCTCGTACTTTTCCATTCTTTGCTCATCTGGAGTATCGTGGCCGGTCAAGTACTTTTCGTACTCATCGATATCGCCATGGAGCACAAAGGGTACTGCCAAAAGACCTTTGATCCATTCAATCAACTCGTCTCTCTTGTGCGACTTGAGCGCGTACTCCACTCTATACCGTGAGGTCATGTCTAATTTTTTTGTGAACGAAGAATAATAAGTGCTATTGCGGATATGGCCGGTCTATTCTGAAAACTTGCCGCAAGTATATAAGAAAAGTGAAATGAAGTGGAAAATTCTTCGGCAGTTCCGCGGAGATATATACTTGCCGATCTCGCTAGCACGTGCGCTATCGGCCTGCAGACAGTGCTGATTCTCGTGATCCGCCTGTATTTTGTTATTTTCTTTATCATTTTTTCCCATTTCCGGCTCTCATATCGGCAAGTGTAACCGCCGATTCCGGCTGGATGCTATTCCTTCAATTTTCACAGGGATCGCTGGTAATTTGTAATATGATAAAAGATATTTCTTTATACTCAACATCTTCGTGATCTTCCTGAATAATCTATTACAGACTCCTTCTTCCTTTTTCATCATGTATTGCTAATAGTTTTTATCGTACAGTGTAATTTACAAACCACCTTGCGCTCTTCTTCTGTCACGCTCCTCAGTGATGGACAACTTGATACCCTTACCCTTTGGCAAGGACACGTAAGGCTTACCGGCCTCGGTACCAATGACAAAGACGTTGGATTGTCTCGTAACGAAGGTGTTCTCCAAAGCATCCTTGATGTGGACCAAGTCAAAGCCACCCTCGTGCTTCTCTCTGTGCACAATCACACCAGCTCTACCCATGTTCTTACCGCCGGTGACCATGGCCAACTTACCGGTGTCGAACTTGATGAAATCGGTGATTTTACCAGTAGCCAAGTCGATCTTGACAGTATCGTTAGCCTTGACCAATGGGTCTGGGTATCTGATGGTTCTACCGTCGTGGGTGACGGCGTATGGGATACCCCTCTTACCCAAGGCGATCTTCTTGACCTTGCCCAATTTGTACGAAGCCTCCTCAGCGGTGATTCTGTGAACGGTGAATCTACCCTTGACGTCGTAGATCAATCTGAAGTTCTCGTTGGTGGCCTCCAAGGTGATGACATCCATGAAACCAGCTGGGAAGGTCGAGTCGGTTCTCACCTTTCCGTCAACCTTGACGTGCTCTTGCATCAAGATGGCCTTAACTTCTCTACCGTTCAAAGCATACTTCAATCTGTTTCTCAAGAACACGATCAAAGGCAAGGACTCTCTCAACTTGTGTGGACCAGCAGATGGTCTTGGGGCGTAGGTGCCGGACAATTTGTCCAACATCCAGTGGGATGGGGCTGCCAATCTTTTAAGGTGCTTCTTTCTGTAATTGTTAGTATGAGATGTCGTAACTACGCGGACATAATAATCAGAAGTGGCACGAAAACATTTGCGATCATTTCCGGAAAAATGTGGAGGACTCCGTCACTTTATCGAATCAAGAAGGACGAACTTTCCCGCGCGACAAAGGGTGGTGAGATTTGAGGCTCTCACGTGACTTTTGCCCTGCAGCGGCAGGCGCCAAGGATCCAACGCGTGGCTGTAAAAAAGAACAGACTCGTAGTTGACACCAACAGCTCACATTTCGAAAATAATCCCAAAGTTTTCGACCACTCCTAATTATCAAGACAAGGCTCCCATCCGCGCCAATCCGAAGAGTTGGCTGGAAACCGATTTACACCCCGAGAGGAGACGGCTATTTTTTTCAGGTTTCTGCTCAAATTGAGCAGGCCAGGGTTTGTTGTGTCTTGCTTATGTCTGGCTTCACAGTGTGAAAGAAGATAAGACATACGGGCCTCTTGCCATTTTGATAATTAGTTGTGATGGAGAAGAAGAGAAGAAGTGGGTGAAAAAATTTTCTCGACCTGATTTTGGCAGGCTGTCAGTCGCAGTAATCACGTGCACTGAGCGAGTATGCAGTATTTCGGTTAAAATGCTTCCGTTTCTCGGAGTCACGTGCATTGCCTGTGTTTGAACACTGCTATATTGGAGCTAACTAGATATTGAATAGTCTGTGGTTTCGTTTTCGAAGGAGTGGTGATCACGACGAGGAGGAAGTGTGAGAGTTGTAATTGGAGAAAACTTGTATATTGTCTAAAGACAGGATGTCGAGAATAAAGCGATCTGGATGATTTCTGGGGTCCCGGTGCCCGGGATTTGAAATCATATACTACGGCGTGAAGTCACAACGCTTGCAGCTTGCAAACAATAAACTCCGTATTTTAGAATCTTGGCATATCTTCAAATGCCGCCTAGTGAATTGAGCAAGTCATACGATTGTTGTACCCTCTCGACAAGCCGCATGGATAATGAGGCTAGTGAAAGTCAGATCTCATCAGCTTAGCAATAGAATTC
Source organism: Metschnikowia kofuensis (nom. inval.) (assembly GCA_030564885.1). NCBI lineage: Eukaryota > Fungi > Ascomycota > Pichiomycetes > Serinales > Metschnikowiaceae > Metschnikowia > Metschnikowia kofuensis (nom. inval.). The sequence continues at coordinate 48,895 of JAJLZY010000058.1, forward strand.
CAAAAGAGTCTTAGCAATCAAGCACCCATACCTCCAAAGAGAATTAAAAAAAAAATTAAAAGATAGTATCCTTGATTTCATCGCCCTTGTGTGTGTTGAGAGCTGACCCGCCGTTTCCCGTCGGCATGTTGCTCTCGACGTCCTTGTGTCCTTCGTGTTTGGCCCCATGTTCAAGTGCCAACCGCTCCGCACGTGACTTGCTTGTTACTTTCTCCACTTCTGCGCCCGTCATGACTTTGATCCAGTCGATTTTCAATGAAAATGGCCCGTACTGCTTGTCCAAAAGCCCAATGCCGACCGTTTTTACCTCGGACTTATTGAGCTCGCTGCCATCCTGAATGACACCCCAGTTTGTCATGACGAAGTCATTGAGCGGGATCACCACCGTCTCCCATTCTCCCGGGTGATGCAAAAACAACCGGTGCTGGAACAAATCGGTGACCAAAGGCGTGTTGGCCTGGATGTTCACGAGGTACTTTCTGCGATCGCCTTTGACCCGAAGAACCATCAGCGTGTACCGGGCCCAGTCCCAATAAGAGTCTCCTGAAAGCCAGGAATCTCTCTGATCTTTTGTTCGGAACATGGCGTATCCTGAGCGCGTGATTTCTGGATTATCCTTGGGAAGATCGAGGTTCAAGTATCCGTAGAAATGGCCTGCGCCGGATTCTGGATCCAAGCCAAAATTGGCCTCTGAGAACCCGCCCATTTCTTTATCGCTCCTGGTCATGACCTTCTCGAGCGACTCTGCGGGGTGTTTGCGGAAGTTCAAGACCGTTTGCAAGGCCTTTGTTTGGTCAGTTGACTTGGCAAAGATACGGCCCAAAGCCGAGTTCAAGCCAAGAGATCTCATCGCCATTTTCGGTGGTGTTTGTGGAAATTATTTGAGATTTTAGGTGGGTGAGATTCAGGTGAGTGAGATACTAGGTTTTTGAGATACTGGGTGAGTGAGATCCTGGGTTTGTGAGATACTGGGTGAGTGAAATGTGAGGCGCCTGAGTCGGAGAAACCGGGCCTGCTGCTGGAGATGAAGTGGTGTTTAGTGCTCCGTTTTTCGGAATTTGCCTCTTGCTTGTATTCTGTGTCACGTGCGAGGTACCCAAGGGAGGGCGCGGGACGGGGCCTGAATCTGGACCGGAGGTCAAAGAGGAGCTCAGTTTCTGAGGTGAGTTTTTGAGGACAGTTTCTGAGATCAATCTAGCAATCGATCTTTGAAATATTTTCTTCGAACAAATCTTGAAATTACCCCTGGGTAGAATTTGATATCTGACGGAAAATTTGGCCCTTTTTTCAGGATGGAAACTTTTTTTTGAAAGAGTCCTGCAACGATGTCTGTGTCAAATTAATTATCCCGGAGAAGAAATGGAACTCAAACTTGATGTCGACAACTCCAGCTCAAGAAAAAGAAACTTCGGATTTTTCTTTGGGGGCCCAGGAAAAATTGAGAAAATTGAGGAGAAGTAATTTGAAAATTGTACAAACCGGATAGGACAAATAGAACAAGTAGAACAAGGCGCTTTGTTATGGTCCGGGATCGCAAGGTTTTATATACAAAAGGCCTCGCGCCTGCCTCCAGTGTGGCTACACAGGTAAGGGGCAAATTGCCGAATCCTTAGCCGGGCACAGTTTCATCTGTGGAATCCAATAGGGTAACTCCTGAGGATGTGTGAGCGTGACCGGATCTCTCGCGATTGCAAGCAAGAATCGGAAATTACCCCACGCTAACTGTGCGCGAGATAAGAAATGGGGCCATCTCAGCACCCTAGATTCTGGAATACGGAAGACGTGGTGCAGGACATGACTTTGTTTCCCCACACTAGCTTCTTTCCATCTAAAATATTTCCTGATTCGGCCGGGCTCGGGTCCGAAGCTGGGCGAGGAGCCTGGGAAGGAGGAGCTGGAAAGGAGGAGCTGGAAAGGAGGAGCTGGAAAGGAGGAGCTGGAAAGGAGGAGCTGGAAAGGAGGAGCTGGAAAGGAGGAGCTGGAAATGAGGAGATATTAAAAAAACACCTCTTGTTTTTTCGTAGAAGAAAATGGAGAATTGCACATTGTTGCGGCAGATTTCAGCTGCGTTCTTTTAGGGAGTTATTTGAGAAGGTCTGGTGTTGTTGAGGGGTCTTGGAATTTGTGAGTTCCATTTTTTATATATCCCATCTCAACGATAATATTTGGTTTTTTCTTTTTTTTTTGCCTGGATAAAGATTCTCTTCTCGCAGTTGTCCTGAACTTGCTAAGTGTCCAGATTAAGTCGGGGTCTGTTGCTTCACGTTTCAATGTCAAATTTCACAACATTCTGTGCTTCTATCATAGGTTAGCTCCACTTACGTCTTGACTCAAAATCCTCTTATGATTACGTTCGATGCGTTTGTACGCAATAACGAGATTTATAAACTTGTGGCACAATAAACGCTGATCACTAATTCAAGATATATATAGTAGGTAGATCGTGGCAAAGGCCCCAAACGCTTTGGGTCCACAAACAGAATGACTTCAGGAACATCTTGCCAAGTCATACTCGAGGGGTAATTGAAGTCGAGCGAATGACCTCAAGTGTACGACCTGCTGCATAAATAAAAATTATGATGGAGGTGAATGATGGAATTGGATAATGGAAGTGATAATGGAAGTGGATAAGGGAAGTGGATGATGGAAATGGACCCTTAGCATGTCGAGAGAAACATACATTCATCTCCTCAAACGAACCTACGATCTCTGTCTTGAGTTTCTCAACGGCACTTTGTTGACCACCACCACAGAATCTTCATAAGTTATTGACTATATTGGTCAAGTATGTTTTGAACCGGGCTGTGGCACTTCGAACTGATGCGAACGAGTCTATGGATAATACCCGCAACCAATCGGAATCTAGAGGCACCGATACCCTAGACGTAACACTGCTTTTTATCGAATACCCTCTACTTTTAAAAGTCTACAGTTTATGATACTCATCTCAACCCTCGGTACTTGCCACTGCGGGCTCTGTTCGCCTATTGGTGTCTCTCTAGAGACACCTCGTAGTTCACATTCCACCCCCCAGAGCATCCTACTTCACTGGCCAGTACCCGGGGAACAAAAAGTGCATTTTCTCCAAGACGTCCTTCTTCACGCCATTGATGTTGGTGCTCACCGAGTACTTCATGGACCCTTCCAACTCGGAGGCAAGGGCCAGCGTGCCGAGGTGCAAATCGTCTGAGACAATGTCGACCAATTTCCCGGCAACCTTGCAGGCGTTGGCGGAGTTGGCCTTCAAGTTGCCCACCACAGTTTCCACAGTCACGGGCTCCTCGGTCTCGTTCCACGAATCGTAGTCTGTCGACATGCAGATCATTTGATAGGCGATCTCGGCCTCACGCGCCAACTTCGCCTCGGGCAAAACCGACATGTTGATCACAGAGCCGCCCATGGTCCGGTACACCTTGGACTCGGCCCTGGTGCTGAACTGTGGGCCCTCCATACAGATGACGGTCAAGTCCTCGCCGTTTTCCGTGTGCGACTTCAGGTGGAGCACGGGGTGCACGTCGGAGTCGAACGGCTCCAAAAAGCCCTTTGCCGGGATCGCGTCGGCGATGATTTTGTTGAGCTTGACGTCAAACGGCTCGCCAAAGGTGGCATGGGCAACAAAGCCCTTCTCAAAGAACGTTGACGGCCGGATCCCCTTTGTCCTGTCGATGATCTGCGTGGGCAACACAAAGTCACGTGGCTTGATCTCGTGCTGCAACGAGCCGACGGCGGAAAATGCAATGATCGCCTTGACGCCGATTTTCTTCAACGCAGCAATGTTGGCTCTCAGGGGCACGTCCGAGGGCAACAAGTCGTGGTGCGGGCCGTGCCTGGCCAAGAACGCCACCGCGTGGCCCTTTTCCGTCACGGAAACGGTGATCTGCCCAGAAGGAAACCCCCAGGGAGTCGACACAGTGAGCCTGGCGACGGGCTTCAAGTTCGGGAGGTCGTAGAGCCCAGTGCCACCAATGATCGCCAAAGGCACGGGTTTATCGTAGGTGTGCGGCAACTCCGCGAGGTCAACGTTCTCTCTGTGTACAGACATTGGGATTTTGGGGGTGGGTGGAATAGATACTTGAGGGGTTATAGGGTTCTCGAGATCGGTGATGGAGTTCGGGTTGGCTTGATTAGCACTCGTCGCTCGGCCGCTCTGTGCAGGACATTGGCGTTTTTGGAATAGCGAGTCCGACCGACTGGTCCGACAGTCCGACTGGTCCGTACCGCGTGGCACTTTTTGAAAGAAGTATGGAGGGAGTTGGATATTTTATATGGATTATCATAAACGGTTTGAGACTATGCTAGTTCATAGCGAGGAGTGGTGTTCTTACTTTTTAGAATTTCGATGAGTGGTGTATACATCTTCACTCCCCGTTGAACGATTAGGCCATTCCACGTGAGTCAAGAAACGTTTGTATTTCTTGGTAGATTAGCGCGGGTGCGAAAAATCGAGAGGGCTACTAGAAAGTAGAAAGTAAGTATTGTCAAGTAATGAGGATCTTTTAAAAGAAAAAAGTGGCATAAAGGAGGAGCTCATTTTTGGTGAAAACTAGCCTGGAGCGGAAAAAACTCGACGAAATTCCTTCAAAAATTTTGTGTAGATGGGTGTCGAGTATTTTTACCCTCACAATTTTCTTTGTCTCTCAATGAAGTAGAATTTACTTGTTTCACCTCAATGTGATCAAAAAAAGGACAAGAATGGTCGAACGCTGAGAACTTTGCTTTCACCTTTTCAGCTCAAAAACGTCTTGATGCAAAAGGTGCTATTTGAGAAGCCTTTGAAATACAGAAAACCTCTGATGATATCCCTCTAGAAGTATCGCTGTTCCCGTACGCCATTCACGTAGCCTCATCTACCAGAAAACCGGTAAAGTTAGCAATCAGAAACGCGATCAAATTTATATGCAACCCTAGAAAAAAACAAACCTCATCATTCGTGTTTCATCAGATTCGATACCAGAAACTAGTTCTTTTGCAACTCAGTATCTGAGAGCACGAGATTTCTAAAGCAAGAAGCCCAGCCCAATTACAGCGAAATTATATCCTCCTATTTCGAACTTTCCACAAACAAAATATCCTTCTCTAGCCTGATAACCTTTTAAACCACTTGGCTGAAAACGGCGGTCTCTCGCGCGAACGCTAATCTCCGCGTCGGCCAGTGTCACGTGCTAACCATCACGTGCAGCTTCCCACATGCCACTGAGCTCCGCACCCGTACGTCAGGTCCAAAAATCGCATGTCGCCTTCCTCAGCACTCCTGATCATTTCACCTCACTCTATTCTCTACATACAATAAATTTGACACGCTTTAATATGATGTCACTGGGTCTATATCGGTCGAGCATGAACTGTGGCTTACAAAGAATCTTACATGCGTTGCCTCGCACAGCAGTGCGGTATCTGTCTTCAAAAAAATCAGGCAGTAAACCAGAAGAGCATGCTACTTCCACGCCCAAAAAACAGCCGCTAAGTAAGTTGAAAAAGGAGAGAAAGATGTCTGCAAAGGCAGATGCTGCAAAAACACTGGCCACAAAAACACTGGCTACTGCAAAAACCCAGGCGGCAAAAACACTGGCCACTGCAAAAACACCAACCAAGGCATACGCGCAGAACTATGTGGCGTTCAAGGACTTGCCCAAACCATCCCCAGAGCTCCAGAACATGTCCACCGAGCAGTTTCATGCGCGGCTAAACATGACAGAGACGCCAGCTGTTGGCTCCTTTCAACACGACGAACATATGCCAAGCCAAGGGTTCAAATACGACTTCGAGCTCCATGCCAAACATCGACTTCTTAGCCGCCGGACCCCTGGATCCGCTTCCCGAAAACCTTTTGCGGCCATAGAGCCAAATCTTGCCTTATTGGGATTATCCATGGACCCAGACACCCTACTGAGCGGGTTGGAGGAACACCCGCTTCGGGAATCGATCACAGGAATGTGTGTGATGAACCCGCTCATGAAAGAAATCAAGAATAAGTCACTTTGGGATTTCTTCCCTGAGACCCGGAAGTACGGGCTGTCGCCATTTGGCGAGGGCGCCGGCCTCAACGCTTTCAAAGAATGGGAGGACCTGAAAAACGCTAAGCTCCAGGTCTTCGCCGAGAAAAAACAAAAAGAAGAGCGGGAATTCCGTGACTTTTGCAAGAGCTTACAGGAGTCCAACTCGTTTGTTCGGAAGCCAGTTTCAAACCCGCCACCAGCGTCTAAAACGGCCATGGCAGATCCAGCACCACAGCCTGGCAAAGTTGATGTGGCGCCCGTTGAAACTACTGGCAGACGGAAATTGGACCGCGGCTTGTTGAGGCAATACCGCAAGTACAGGAAGGAGCAGTACATGAAAGATTCCAAGGATGATAAGGAAGACGAATAATTGTACCTGGTTCTTTTAGGGCATGTAATGAATAGGTTAAGGAAATTGATGAATAAATAGGAAATCACTTTTGACCGCTCGGAAGAAGACTCACTCGATGATCTTCAACTCGACGTCGCCATACCCAAACTCCTGTTTGTTGTCCTCGTATAAGCGTCTGAGCTCCTCCACGTATAAGCGGTGGTAATGATCTAGAAGGTCCTGAGGCACCTTGCGTTTTCGTGTCTGCGGCTTCTTTTTCTTCAAGCTCAAGAGACTCGTGAAAGAAGACAGCCGCTGTTTCCGGGGAGCGGGCTCATCAAGCTCGTCCAGAAGAAGCCCCGAAGGAATGTAGATGGGCTTGCCTGTGACAATGTTGATGGGGGTCCGATAAGGGAGAAACCCAAAGTCATAGATGAACACGCCACGCGCAGAAAAAAACGGAAGCGTGAAATGGAAGTTTGTTTTCATCCATTGTTGGAACGAGTGGCCCCAGGAGCCTGGCGGCGGTCTGGAAAGACGGTAAATGTCGGCTTCTCCAAAGGCAAAGACGGGCACTAACGAGACGTTGCCCAACTCAATGGCCAACTTCACGAACCCCTTTCTTTTATGCAAAACAAGGCGAATCTGCTTCATGGCCATAGACGAAACGGTCTCGTCGTGTTCAATTTCGTGGCTGTCGCTTGCAGTGGTCGAGTCCGATTTCTCAAAATTCAGACAATTTTTGGAATTCGTGGATTTTGTCGACTCGTTAGAACTTTTTGATTCGGGCGGTTCTTTCGTCTTGGAAACTTCTTTCGCCTCGGAATCCTCTTTCGCCTCGGAATTCTCTTTCGCCTCGTAACCTTCATTCTTCTCGGAAAATGCCTTCTTTTCAGATACGATATCTAAGCCAGGCGCCTTTTCTTCATACCCAGGAACATTGCTGTAGCCAATTCCTACACGGTGATTGTTCCCTACGACATCGTTCAAAAGCGACTCTTGCGCACCTCCCACGACAAGGCACACCGAATTGTCGCCATTGTTGATGACAGACTTGATGTTTTTCCCACTGGCGCTCGTGAGGCCCATACTTAGCAAATAGTCCCGGAAAAACGGAATCACAAATTGCTCGGTGAGCGTCAAGGGGAACACGTACCCAATGCCTGGAAAAAGTCTCTCTCCCTTCAGTGGATCGTGAAAAAGAGACCTCAAGAAGCGGAAAGGCGGCTGAAACGGCTCGTTTCGCAACACGTTCGTGGAAAAAAGTCCCATCACACCCATGGAAATGACCCCGTGTGGGTGGTAGCCGAAAATGTACCGGGGCCCTGTGGCTGATCTAGTTACAGAGCGTGTTTTCGACGATTTGCTGGGTGTTTCTGAGGGTTTGGAGCCAGAAGATCCGGAGCCACTACTATTGCGCCGTTTGCGTAGTCCCAAAAACCGAAATGCCTCGTCGACTGCAGTACTGAAATGCTCAGAAACCAAATCTTGCTCATCGTCCGAGGTCGACTCGTTTTCCACAACCTCTGTGGTGAAGGTGGGCTCCAACTCACACGTCTTGTGCACGCGAATCGGGAAGTAGTTGACAAACCACTGCCACAAAATAAGGTTGCGCATGAAGTCTTTGACACGATAGACGACTTTCCCGTTTGTCGGGGTATGCAAGTCGAAGCCGTAAAGCCAAATGAAATAAGGCATGATCACCACGAGCCACGCAATGCGGCCGATATAAACCAATAAAAGAAACAAGCAGCAGAACGAGGGAATCAGCACCGTGTGCCATGCCACGGCCAACGTCTGTAGTCTTCTGTCCAACGAGGTGTTGAGAGGTGCAACATTAATGTAGCTTTTGCGTCTTTTCATAGATTTACTGTCCTCGGGCCCAGCCCTGATAGACGAAGAATTCGAGGCACAATCAGTGCTGCCGGTAGAAGACCATTTTGAATAGTTCGAGTCGCCTGATCTGTTTGATGCCGGCCGTGAGTCCAGCCTTCGAAACTGAAAAGAAGAAGTGTTCTCATGTTCTGAGAGTTGAGCTGTCATCTTTTGAGAAGGTCCCAGAGAGTGCTGGGAAAAGTGAATAAATAAACGAGAATTGGCTTAATTGTAGAGCAAATGAACCCTACTCTTCACAACTGAGAAACGTGAGTAAAGCCCAGGGCCTCGGGGCTGAAAATGGACTTATCTGTTTTCAAAATCAGATAAGATAAGTGGAGGTGCGGCTCGGCTCGGCAAGAAGTGTCGGCCGTCTCCGGAAAAAGATGTGCCGGGTTCTGAACCAAGTATGAAGATCGAGAAAGACCGAGTGCTTTTGAAATCGTCTGTATTTCTCTTAATTTTTATTTTTCACGTGTCCAGTCCAACTCTGCTGAACCAAAATACAAGTGCCAATTCAGTGAGATGCACCAAGAGAAAATTCAAGAAAAATCTCGCCAAAAGAGGGGTTTCGTAGCAAGCTACTTCCGGCGAATCTGGGATCTGGGATATGAGGGGACCGGCCAGTTGAGACGCGGGGCAGGGACTGTAGACAACAACGGGGCAGGCTTCAACACGGGGCCGGCTCGAGCGATCGGAGCTGAGAAGGAAGGGTCCAGGCAAAAAAAGACAATCAGAGAAAAAACGAAAGATGGCGAAAATTGAGAACGCAGGAAAAAGCAGAGAAGAAAAAAACGAGAAAAACAGGGAAATAGGAGAGGGGAAGAAGAAAGCAGACTAGACGTGTGGGCGTTTGAAGTCGTCCACTTACTTCAAAAACGCCGTGGAAATAATTATTTCCTAATGGGTCGACGGCAACATCCCCTATAAAGTTTAATTTACAATACTTGTTTCAGCCTTGGGGCCTCAGAGTGCTCTGCGGAATTCCCTGCTGCGTCGCGCAGTCCTCTTGTCTTGGCCCTGTGGCACTTGGTAACGATAGACTTTGCCAGCTGCGGTGGAGAAAGAACACACAAAAATACAAGAAAAAAAATTGGAACAAGGTACTTAAAATACTTCACCACTGTAAAAACAATGAAAGAGAAAGGCATTTTAGAAAGTAACTTGAAAGAAAGCAAAGGCGAAGAAAATAAAAGAAAATAAGAGAATTAGACAGTCCCTTTCTCATTGCTTTGTTCTCAAGGCCTCAGAGCTGAAAGGCCTCGAAGCTGCGCATTGGGCTGTCCGATAATCGATTCGCAGGCCGAATGTTTAGGGCCATCATTATTGACCTATAATAAATCGAGAATTTTCTAAACTATTAGTTTTTATTCTTTTCATTAATTTAAAATGACCTTCTGCTTCAATGAATCCAGATAATCAACTCTGAAAATAATAAGGTGTAACAAAATTATCATTAAAAATAGATATTAAATTAGATTGATTTTCAAATTTATTATTTCTTAACTTTATAAATTCACTTTTAGATATCGCGCAGGCCTGGTGTTTAGGGCCATCGACTCGCGTAGGGCCGTGGGCCTTACTTAGTTTGGGTCCACCTTTGCTTTGCCGTATACAGAATCAAAACACCAAAATCAAGCCTGAGAAATAGAGGCGAAAGAAAGTCACAATTGACCGTAGCATCTTGGATCGCTCAAACACATACGTTGATACAGCAATCAGACTGAAAGTAAGAAACGCGATCGCTTCAAGTCCAGAATGAGCCCTCACGTGTCCCTAGATGACAATCTACAAAAGACCCATTACACAATCGATCTAGCGAGTCGTAAAAGACACTGGTCAGAGGCCTCCGCCGAGAATTTCGAGCATGTGTACTCCAGTTACGCCGAGTATGCAAAGCAGATCCACGGGAAAATCATAAAGCAGGTGAAAACAGAGAAAGCAGAGAAAGCAGAGAAAGCAGAGAAAGCAGAGAAAGCAGAGAAAGCAGAGAAAGCAGAGAAAGCAGAGAAAGCAGAGAAAGCAGAGAAAGCAGAGAAAGCAGAGAAAGCAGAGAAAGCAGAGAAAGCAGAAAGGACAGATAAAGCAGAAAAATCAGAGCAATCAGAAAAATCAGAAAAATCAGAGCAATCAGAAAAATCAGAAAAATCAGAGCAATCAGAGAAATCAGAGAAATCAGAGAAACCAGAGAAATCAGAGAAATCAGAGAAATCAGAGAAACCAGAGAAATCAGAGAAATCAGAGAAATCAGAAATAACAGATAAATTAAGAGAATCGGAGAAGACAAAAGAAACCGTCACATCAGCATTTCACAACACCCCATTTGGGGCTCTTTTAGGGGAATCTAACGAACAGGTGAGGCACAGGTATCTCCTATACGAAGCAATCTGGCAGCATCAAAAATGCGCCATTGAATCGATCCTTAACCTGGCAAACAACTCCCTTTTTGCGAGCCTCCTACTATATGTCCAAGAACCGATTTCCAGTAGATTGGACACGGCGTTTCTTGGGTTGAGTTCCAATACTGCAAACAACTTGCGGCTTCTTGACGAATTCTCTGCCTATGTGGCCAAAGATGAACATGAAAACGCCCATATTCGGATCGTCAGATTGAGTTCCAGGACGTGCTTGAACATCAAAGCTGCAGTCAGGGAAATTATCAAGCAAATAGTCGAAGGTGCTGCCCGTGAGTCGCCAGCCGGAGACGTGGCAGGCGTGAATAATGGCAAGAGACTGAGAAGTCGCAAATTTGGTCCTGGCTCAGACGCACAAGGTGACCAATACATTGACATTGGGCTGGAGGTAGAGGCAGAGGATAAGGAAGAGGGCGAAACAAATGACTTAAACGAGGGAGATTATGACGTACGCGAAAACG